>CAUZXS010003148.1:35000-61349 GCA_963585895.1 Sepioteuthis lessoniana
GAGAAGAAAGTCTTACCTCTCAACAGAGATGCTATCAGCATATTCTGCTGCCCCACTGCGTTATAATGATTATATCATAATCATTATGAATATAAAATAAATAATTATGGGAATTGGGAAGTGGGGATGTATTTGGTTACAGACACATAACATCCAAGATAATAAGATTTAAAATTAGATTTTCATGTTGAACTTAGATGAAAAATAGAACAACTTGGATACTAGCTCTTCCCATCACTCCCAGATTTCATTACTAAATTTTCCTAATTCAACTATTCAACTAAATTAAACGTTAAAAGACGAAAGCAAAAATGAAGCAATTATTTCTTTTTGTCAATGGATTTCTTTAATGTTTAGCAATGGGATCTTTACTCATATTTATTCAAATAAAGTCAAACAATTAAAAATCAATAATACCAAGTAAATATTTTCAAAATAAAATTTCATGATCAATATGTAAATTAGCCTTCCCATTCACACTGTTAACAGTTATTTGGTTGTGATTTATATGTAGATATGGACAACAGTTGTAATAATATAAAGCATTCTTTTTAATAGTTGAAATTTAAGTAAAAATAAAATCATGGAGAATGTCAATAGCTAAGGTAATTTTGATGTCAGTAGTTATGTAGTTTTGGTTACAAACAAATATACAGACCTATAATCTCCATTATAAAAATATATGAGAATAATTTTTATTATTTAAACATCAGAAAATCTAGAAGACTTGTTAATAGATGTTGATATAAAAAAATATGAATTTGTAGCTGTACAAATATAAGTACACCCTTTATATATTTTTATGCAATTTTGGGGTATTAGAGAAGGCTTGCAATTTCTGGTTAGAGAGTTTTAATGAGGTAGAGTCAGCTCATAGGTATCTAATAATATCTATTTTTATCAATATCAGTGAAAAATAATGTCTTGGATATCCTAGTTATTCCAAACTTGAAGTATTAAAGAAAATTTGATTCAGTGTGTCTGAGAGAGAGAGAGAGAGAGAGAGAGAGAGAGAGAGAGAGAGAGAGAGAGAGATGAATTGGTTGGTTGGTTGTTTCAGTTTTATGGCATATCAACCTTTGTAGGTTATTCAATGCCAAACCCATTTTTATGCAAATAATCAGTTCTATTTCAAACAATTCACTTCAGCTTGAGTACACAGTTTGTCAAAAGCATTTCTGTTTCAAGCTATTCAGTTTAGTCAAACAGTTCTAATTCAAACAATTCAGTTTAGTGTAAGTATAGTTTTTGTCCACAAGCAGTTAAATGTTAAAAGAGTTCTATTTCAAACAATGCAATTTTGCATAAGTAAGCATTTTAGTTCTATTCGACACATAGATTGGACCCTATTAGGTGCTACCACTCCAGGTCATGTGGGCCTGTGAGCAATGGCAATGAACTGGTCCTCTGCATTCTCCAAAGCTCCAGCATTACTGTAACCTCATCAGCAGATTGTTTAGTGTCATATCAGGACACTCGTTGGCAGGGGAGCGGGATATCCCCTCTGCAGAGGTGCAGTTGGTGTATTCTACAGCCTCAGCTGACTGGGCAAGAGAAACATAAAGGCATATATATATATATATATATATATATATATATATATATATGCACACATATATGTGTGCATAATTATATCAAAATATGTCAGATTCTATGTTTAGTGTATCCCAGTATTCTCCCTGTACATTTGCGATTACATTATATATATGAGTAATATAAGTGATGCAACGTATATCGTTATTCAATTGTGCATGGATGCGTGTGTGTGTGTGTGTGTGTGTGTGTGTGTGTGTGTGTGTGTGTGTGTGTGTGTGTGTGTGTGTGTGTGTGTGTGTGTGTGTGTTCTTCCATTGATTATTGAGAAGAAGAGTATTACTTTAAATCTGCAATGAACCAATAAAAGATTTGATTCATAGAAATCAGAGGTAATTTACTCATTTTTGATCACCAGAAAAAGAAACAATGAAAAATAAATTAAATGAGACAGAAAATGATGAAAAAATTAGAAGGAACAAGCAAAAGTTGCATTTGAAAAAAAGAAAAGTAAGATACCTATAAAAAATTATTAAAACAAATTGAAAGAAAAAAGAAAAAGAAATGATAGTCTTAGAAATAGAATCGAAGATCTTATGAAACATTCAAATAGAAATTAAGAGAGATATTTGATACCCCATTTCAATGAAAAGACAAGCGAAAAAGAGAGAACAAATACAGAGAGGAAACATGTTAAAAAAAAGTAAAACAATCAAGGAAAGAAAAGAAAGGGGAGATAATAAAGAACAAAGCCTACACAAAATAATATACTGATCAACACAAAAAATAAGTCTAAGAACTAAAGAAATAATTTAATAATGCAAGTGAGACAAGAAAAGAGGGGGAAAAATCAGACAACAGACTCAGGAATTGGAGGTAAGTAAATTGGAAAGAAATAAACAGTAAATATATACATACATATGTATGTATGATATGAATTCTTTTTTTTTAAAAAAGTGAAATGATAACAAAGAATTTTTTTTTCTTTTTTTCTTTCAAAATCTGTTTTTTATGCAGCATTTTTCTTTCTCTATTTGGATACAATTGTCTTGTATTGATTTCTCAATCTATTCAATAATTTTTTTTTGGCTTAGCTTTGTGATCCATATTTTTTCCTTGATTCCATAAAAGTCTAATATATATATTTGCTTATAAATAAGCAGCAAGGATTCTTTATTTTTTTAGCTTGAAGACAGAATGGTTTACACTCAATTGTAGAATATTGTATTGTCATGGTGGAACAAGAATCTCTTAAAGGAAACCTTAGAATAACAGTAGTATCTACACTTAACTTCTATTGATCTTTCTGTAGAAGTGGTACTGGACATTTAACTAATAATCTATTCAGTTGATGCAAAAGTGTTCAGTATTTTTGAGTAGAACAAAACATTTTATTCATATAATTGTTACCATCATTTATTTTGTTGGTTGGTTTCATGGCATATCAACCTTTATAGGTTATTTAATGCCAAATCCATTTTTATACAAATAATCAGTTCTATTTCCCACATTTCAGTTTAGCATTAGTAAGTTGGCAACTGTAATCAAGGGTGACCCGAAGGCTCCCATTTCAAAAGCTACTACATCAATATGTAGGGAAGGGCGCTGCACCTTTCCTAGGATTGCTCTACTTTACCCTTGATCCTTACTTTATAATACTGAGTGTTAAGCAAGGCAGCATCAAGTACCATTTTTTAAGTCTTTGGTATGACTCGACCTGGGATTGAACCCCGGTTTCCCAGACCATTGGCAAACACTCTACTTATTAGGCCACTGGCCTGGTTTAGCATAAGTACACAGTTTAAATATTAAAACAGTTCTATTTCAAGTAATTCAGTTTAGCATAAGTATGTTTGACCCAGAGATAGGACCCTATCAGGTGCTCCCATTCCGAACCAGAGTGGACCTGGGAGCAATGGCAATGAAGGGATGCTGCACATTCCCCAAAGCTCCTGTATTACTGGAACCTCACCATCAGATTGCTTAGTGTCATAATCAGGACACTCATTGGGGGGTTTACCCTTCTACAGAGGCGCAGTCAGAGTATTCTACAGACCCAGCTGACTGGGTAAAAAGTTACATGGTTTCAAGTCACTAATAACAATCCTTGATAAACAATTATAGCTTCAAATAACAATTCTTAATACAAATAACTTACACACAGTTATATGGTGTCATGTATTCTGATCCAATACAAATAATTTTTAAACAGATCTATTTAACTCATAGATGTGACACTAACTGGTTCTACTGCTACGGACCTGGAAGTAATAACAATGAGGTACTGCACTCTGCAGATCTTCAGAACTGGACCCTTACAATTAGATGCAGTTTAGTGCCATGTCCATTTTTTGTTTACCCTTCTGCATAGGATAGTCAGTATATTCAAATTCCCACCGTTTCTTTTCAGAAGTTAAAAAATATTTTCCATTATCCTATTCTTTCATAGTGTTTTTTTTTATCATTAGGGTTGTCTCTCTTTTGTTAAAATAAAAGTCTATAACATATATTGGCAATAAAATTCACTTGTTCTTGTTTCAAAGTCTGTAATTGTTTTATAGAACAAGTAATTTATTGTTGATAAATATCTCAAAACTTGAATAATTCATTGAAATGTTAGATCTTTATCATCTGTTATCTGCCACAAGCAAACAGGATTTTATTTCCACCAAAAGAAGATCAGAGATGAATTATTAAAATCTTATGATTATAGACATAAAACAAAGAACTGAATAAAAACTTCTTATAAAAATAGACAAATAAATTCAACCTGAAATAAATTAGGGATGAAAATGTAGACCTTTATATTTTTGTTCCCCATAGACAAACCAAGACTTTTCCTTCTAGATAGCAGATCCAAGAGCAAAATGATGCTGAATATTTGGTAAGATGGTAGATGAATATGTACTGAAAGACGTGCTAAGAATTATTGGAAAAATAATTTGGGAAAAACAACTGGAGGAAAATTGTCAATTTTTATTGTATTTATTTTATTTTTTGAACAAGAATTCTTTATTTTACAATTTAACAAGACAGAAGTGATAATTATTAGCTTCGAGTTGTTCTTCAATCTCATTAATTATAACATAATGTTTTTGGCCCAAAGCAAAGGAGAGACACACACACATACATACACACACATGCATATATTCTCTTATGAACCTATCTTACCGAAAGCTTACATGTTTATATTCTATGTTTATGTCTTGTTAAAACTAGTGTATACACATGCACACACACATACATACACACACACTCACACATCCTAAAAGCATGAATAAATAGAATGTTTGCCAATGATGTGGGAGACTGGGTTTCAATCCTAGGTCAAGTCATACCAAAGACTTAAAAAATTTTACTTAATGCCACCTTGCTTAACACTCAAGATTATAAGGTATGGATCAAGGGTAAAGTGGAACAAAGCAGGGAATACAATAGCACCCTCCCCTACTACCTTATGTAATAGCTACTAAAAAGGGAACCTTTGAGTTGCCCTCGACTACAGTTGCCAACTTTACTTAATTTTATTTTTCAATACACACACACACACACACACACACATATATATATATATATATATATATATATATATATATATATATATATATATATATATATACACTATATGACTCATGAACCTGTTGAGACCCTATTGTATCGGTAATACCTGATTATCCTTAGGTTTCTCTTAAGGAAGGAAAGAAGGACATTAATTAGAATTTCCTAGTCATGATAAAAATTTACTGAAGTAAAAATTTTAAAAAAATGTCCACTGTGTATGCATATCCCAGATATTTATAATTCAGATGCAAATTGAACGGAAAATATCTGTATTTATCTAAGTCACATTATTTTAACCATATTGCTCTCATAAAAATCTTGCTAAGATATGCTGCTTTTGTCGAGTTTGTTAAACTCAAACACACATACACACACACACACACACACACACACACACACACACATATATATATATATATATATATGGACATCAGATTCTTTTGTAGTATATGTCTTTACCAAAACTTCTACTCGAGCAGGATGTGACACAAGGTCAGTTGTAAGTGGAGTTTGAATTCAGCTTTTCCTTCTCCAAGACAAGTTGCCAAACCATGGTTAAATAGCCAAATCTGCTCAATTATTTACTTATAGCTGGAGGGAGAACAGTTTCTCAGTTCATTTCCTCTACAGGAACTAACTACTACATCTTGAATTCTTCCATAAAAGTAATATATTTTCATCATATATATACACACACACACACACACACACACACACACACACACACACACACATACACAGAGAAAGAGAAAGGAGGAGTTCCCATGGAATAATTGCTATAGTGTTGGTTGGTTGGTTGGATTTTATGGTTATCAACTCGTGTAGGTTATTCAACACCAAATCCATTTTTATGTAAATAATCAGTTCTATTTCAAACAATTCAGTTTAGCATGAGTTCACAGTTTGATTATCAAAAACGTTTCTACTTCAAACTATTCAGTTAATTCAAACACTTCTAATTCAGCTAATTCAGTTTAGTATAAGTACAGATTTTGTTTACACCCAGTTAAATGTCAAAACAGTTCTATATTAAACTATTCAGTTTAGTTTAAGTAGAGTTTTAATGTCAAAAACAGTTCCATTTCAAACAATTCAGTTAAGTATAAGTATGCAGTTTAGTTATATTTAACCCATAGATAGGGCCCTATCAGGTGCTACCATTCCAGGTCAGAGTAGGCCTGGGAGCAATGACAATGAAGGGGTGCTCCACATTTTGGGATTAGATAACCCATACAGATTGATATGCCAGTTGACAAGAAACCAAACCAAAAAGTGAAAGAAGCAGCTATATTTTAAAAGAATTTGTTAAGCAGATTGTTTTATACTATATGACCCATAAAGCCTTTGAGACCCCACTGTAACAGCAGCCCATGATGATATTGATTTTTCTATTTAGAAAAGAGTGTAAGATTGTAATGAGAATTTCATTGTTATATCAAGATATCTGATCAAAAATTAAAAATGTTCACTGTGAATGCAGACCCTACAAATTTGTCATTCAGATGCAAAATTGAACCAAAAATTCTTTTATTCATCTAAGAGCAATCTAAGCATATTGCTCTCATAAAAAATCTTGCTAAAGTATGCCACTTTGGAAAGTTTAAGTTACATGCACAAATGTATATATACAAACATGAAACTTTTTGTAATATATACAATTCACATATACTCAGCTTAAAAATTGACCTTGTGTCACATTCTGCTTGTGACAGAAACATTGAGTAAATACAACACACACACACACACACACACACACACACACACACACACACACACACACACACACACATCTCTCTCTCTATATATATTCATGAATAAATATTCATAATATATATATATATATATATATATATATATAAAGTCTGCTCAGATATGCCACTTTTACCTCGTTCTCTTAGCCTCTTACACATATATAGCAAATATACAAACATGAGAATTTTGATAATATATACAATACACTCATATTCCACTTAAAAATTGACCTTGTGTCACATCCTGCCCATAACAGAAGGGTTGGGTAAATACATGCAATATGCCCACATACATACATGTATATATATATATATATATATATATACACTCATACACACATATAAGAGAGAGAAGAATCTATAAATTATAGCTTTTGTTCCCAGATTGTTTTGATTACACACATAAACCATTACAAATAAATCTTTCACAAATGCACAGACATAAAACATATTCAGGCATACAGCATGCACGTCAAACAAATTGAAAGAAATATTAAAGAAATTTAATTGATGGAACTGAAATGTTTTTTTTAGAAGTGAGAGGGAAAATAAATCTACAAACAACAAAACACTATTCAAAAACAAATAAACAAAATAATTAATTCAAATACATAAAATTAAAAAGAGCGAAATCAAAATAATAAAAGAAAACTTTTGATCATAACAAGAAAAAAAACCCAGAAATTTATGCTGACATAACCTAAAGTGCAAATTATAATTGAGACAAACTTTTTGAAAGATGGAAATATTCAAAAATTGCCTTATCAGTATTATAATGATCCAATTTTTGTATGTATGTTATTGTGCAATGAAAAAACAACTATTACAAGAGGAGCACTTCTGAGAATGGTGATGCTTGGCTAAGCTAAGACACTTGGCAAAATAACAGTGAAAGATTATCAGGATTTGTTGTTGTCAATGAAGGGATAATCTTCTACAATTTCAGGGAGAACCACTTGCTGCTTCTGTGGTGGTGGGATTACTGTGGGGAAAGAAAATCAGAAAAAGAATCTTTCTTTTTTTTTTGACAAGTTTGAAAAGTTTCTATAACTAGAGTTTTTTTATCTGTCAATTCTGTAAAGATGATGGGGTTTTAGTGAAAGTCACCATACTACAACTGCATAAGAGATTAAACATTTCTCTGCACCTACACTTTTGGTATCTCTTAGCACAAGCTAGTTTCAACTTCTGATGTGTCCTTCTGTCTGACTCACTATGACTCTGTCTCAGAGTGTATCTCTTCATATGTATATATATATATATATATGATAATCTCCTTTGATATGTCTTTCATTATAGAGATATGTTTACCTTTACAACTTTCTACCATCAACTAGCTCCAATCACTGACAGCCATTGCAGTGACTAAGAGATTAAGTGTTGATCTATACAGAAATTATCTCTTTATTTCTTATGTGAACTATGCAAGAATACTGTATCACCAATAAATAAATACACCCCAACAAATAGAAGATTAGTATTGTAATTTAAGAATGAAGAAAGAAAAGAAGTATTTAATTATATATACAGTATCATATATAAGTAACTACACATTATTATTGACAAAATAATTTCATGTAAAGCAAAAGTTGTATGATTTTATTATTTCTAGTTAAACATTATACAATCAAAATTAGATATCATTAATTAGCAAATTCTACTGCACTGAAACTCTGTAACCAAAAATGAAATTGCATGAATCTATCTAAGGGTGTACTTATTTTTGGATTACAACATATTCATATTTTTGATTAGAGAGTTTCGCTGCTGTAGAGTTTGGTTATAAATAATGCCTCATATCTGTTTTGATTGTAAAATGTTTTACAATGGAGGCCAACAAAACACATAGCAACTAGATGGGAATGACAAATGAATTCAAAGTGTGTTCTTGAACAAATCCGAGAAACAGCACCCCACAAAGCCACAGTTGCATGGTCGCCTACCTTCCATCTCATGAACCATCCAAATAAAATGAATAAGATATACTGCATTCTGCTGGAGAAGCAAAGATGAACTCATATGTAATGGTTTCTAGTGGACTCCTACACATGGACACAACAGTGTTGGCTGATCAGCAAAACTTATGTCGATCAGTTCTGTGCAAACACTGGATACTGCCTACCAGGACCAGTGGATGATGGGGATGGATTCTGTGAGAAAATCAGGGAATTCTGTCCTGTCAGTGCAACTTGATGATAAAAGCAATGATGCGAAATGAAAAAGCCCTATCATCTTTGTTTTAAAAGTAAATGAAATTCTGCCAAAATTTTTTTAGGTGTATATTTATTTATTGGTGATATTGTACATATATATTTTGAGTGTGAAAGCTGTTCTCTAAGAGCAGACATACTAAACATTGATTCAAAGTAAAACATAGAGATACTTCACTTTAATCCTTGGCTGAATGCTGAGGAGGATTAGTAGTTTGATCTTAAGCAAGACATCATAGATTGTCTGATCATGCATAAATTATACTGTCATTTTTAAGAGGTACAGTGCAATGTGAAGGCATACTTAGTATAATAGTTTACATTGTAGGAAATGGAATTGGCAACCCAAGTTCAATTCTGGATGAAGCTGTTTGTGTTTTACTTCAGACTATTTCCCTAGGGAAAGGCATAAATCCATCTGTTCTTTCTCCAGCTAAGGGTAAATAGTAAGACAGAATTAACTCTTCAGCCTTGGTAATGCAAAAAACCTAGGAGAAGAAAAGAAAACTGTACTCAGCTAAACAAAATTGACCTTGTATCATAGTTGCTCAAGGCAGATTGGTTAATATGCTGTGCTTTATGGCACATCAATTCTTGTAGGTTATTTAATACCAAATCCTATTCATACATGTATTAGATATATGATTTGTAAACAAATAGTTTGCAGGTAACATTATTTTTAAATCAACCCAAACTCTGAGAATTAATTTTTTATTTATTGCTGACTTTTTGTCCTCATCTTGGTAGTTTTCATGTTGTTTCTTCTTTCACTACGTTTCGGCCAAATTTTACCTCTGGCCTTCTTCAGGTGATTTACCGCGACCTCGGATACGAATGCTGAGTCTTGTAACCATATTCCCAGTAATTACTGCCTTCCATAGTTGTTGTCTATCGCACCATGTTTTTGACCAAGTAAACCTCTGGCCAGCTTGGGTAGGATTTAAAACCACTATCTTCTGACAATGCTCACCTGGAACCGTAGAGACTCAACACCTCTATCCACTGCACCACAGGCCCCAAAGTGGTGCGATAGACAACAACTATGGAAGGCAGTAATTACTGGAGATATGGTTACAAGACTCAGCATTCCTATCCGAGGTTGCAGTAAATCACCTGAAGAAGGCCAGAGGTGAAATTTGGCCGAAACGTAGTGAAAGAAGAAACAACACAAAAACTACCAAGATGAGGACAAAAAGTCAGCAATAAATAAAAAATTAATTCTCAGATGAAGAAGTCTCATCTCAAAATGATTCCAATTAAAGACAATTACAACCCAAACTCATTTGTTTGCTCACTGTTCAATAGTATAGTCATCATCATCCTCATGTCGTGCTACAGGCATGGATATCCCTGACCCTCTCTCGCCACTTCTTCCTATCGTTCATCGCCTCTGGCAGGTCTTCAGGGCTACATCCCGTATCCTCACATAGCTGCTGTATGTCTGTTCGAGCTGGTCGTCCTGCTTTTGCCCGGCCATATGTGGGGGTCCATGTAACCTGATAATAGGAGTTCTCAAATGTGAATATAACTTTAAACTTTCTGCATTTACTTAATTGATTAATTGGTTTGGTTTGGTTTCTTTGTTTAATGGCATATCAACCTTCGTATTTGTCCGAAAGTGAACGTAATAGCGCAACTGGAGTTCGAACTCGCTTGCTACGATTTCGCAGACCATCGCTTTAACCATTACACCATGGGGACACCCCCTTAATTGATTGAGGGATTGATTTTAATGGTATTTCAATCCATGTAGGCTTATTTCATACCTTAGGGAATCATTTTCATTATATGTTCATGTTTATATTTTTTGTTTTGTTTTTTCTTAAAAGAATTTTTGTTGGCACAATATCCAATTGAATACAAATAATTTTAAAAAAGATCTATTTGACCAATATCTATCACCATAACAAGTACTACCACGCTGGGTTAGAGTGGATCTGGGAGTAATGACAGTGGAAGAGTACTCTGCAGACTCACCAGCTGACTGGGCAGTTTTCATAGTAGAGAGGCTGAGTAAATATTTAAGATTCCCTACTCTATATATGTATATGAAGTACATACATGTTAAAATGTTCCTAGAATTATTGACGGTGGGTATATAAAATCTTTCATTCATATAGATTGTTACCATCAATACTTACAGTATGTTTTTAAATGTGTCTGCATACATATTAGGATATATGCATATAGTTTAGGATTTTTTTAGATTTTTTTATATCTACTCGTTCCATCTTCGAAAAATCATTCATGATTTATTAATATCTTTCCATGCTTGGGTTCATCTGACAGGCACTGCATCTAGCCAACGGTTAACAATAAACTGTGAAAGGCATTTAACTTCTTGATCTTTTTCATTTATCGAGATAACTTAATCAGTTGAATGACCAGATATAGTGAATCAGTGGTAAATTGATATTTAATTTGTACAGCTGTTACTTAAAATGTAAATACCAGAATTAATTGATAAGCCTAATTAAAATTCATGACCAATCAAAGAAATTATCCTAAAAGATTTATAGACTTTTCATCAATAAACATAAGACCAGAATTTAAGAAAAAAACGTATTTTAAATACACATTAATTCAGAATAGGAATTTTCCCTTTTAGATTTGAATATCAAAATTCATTCTAGAATAATTAGAAAATAATAAAGTCAATTAACAGGATCAATCATACTTTTTTTTTGCATTTCAAATATATAAAAAAATTATCAAAGATTTATCTCTTCATAGTGTAATATCTATTAACCTTTCGCTATAAAAAGTTTTTAAAAAATACATAATGGCTAAATCAATCTTACTTTTGTTTAAGAAATAACATTGATCTCTGTGCATAATTCCACTCACTCTCTAGTTCTCTGTTAATCTACTTCCATGTCTTTAGCAATCTCTCTCTCTCTCTCTCTCTCTCTCTCTCTCTCTCTTTCTCTTGCTTGCTTCACTTTGTGGATCTTAGAATATGCTGGGTGCTCTGGGTATGACACTAAACTGCATCTGGTTGTGAGGCTCAAAATCTGGAGAGTGTGGAGTACTACTTCATTGACATTACTCCCATATCCACTCTAACCTGGAGTGGTAGTACTTGTTAAGGCTACATATATGGGTCAAATAAATCTATTCAAAAATTATCTGTATTTGAATGGACAGAGTGCAAAAAAAGCCTCTAAAGAAACAACTACACAAAAAATGTAAATATGAACATACAATAAACATGATTCCCTAAGGCATAGATAACCCTAGATAGGTTGAAATAGCATTAGAATCAATCAATCAACTATATATATATATACATATATATATATATATATATATATATATAATTGAGAACTGGTATTATCATGTAGTGAAATCTCTCTGTTAATTTCTTTATCCAGAACAATGTCTTTTATGTCCCAAAGCATCATTCAAATGAGTCAGTTGCTCCCTATAACATAGTACAGTAACAGTCTATCCAGATTTCAGTGATTCATAATAAAGAATTCTATTTGAATCCCACAAAAACCCCAATCTCCTCCCTACTGAGAAGATTCCTTTTGGGTTGAGGAATACTCTAAGTTGTAAAACTGAAATAATCAAAATAATCTTATTTCTATGAACTAAGCAAAACAGAACTACACTTTGACCTTATCTTTTATTAGTTGACATCTTTTGATCACGTTCAAGAAACAATAAGAATCTAAAATCATTCTGTTCATCCAAAATTTAAAAAAATGAATTTAGTGTCTGATCTGATCCAGTATTGCATTCCGATACCATGAAATGACAGGACACATGATCAAAATTGTTTTGTTTTCAAAGACAGCATCTACTTTCTTAAAAGTTTTTTAAAATCCTGATTTTCCCTGAGCTTAACTTCTAAACTTATTTTTCATGTGCATCTAAAGACTATCTATGACAACAGTATATTATATATATATGTGTGTGTGTGTGTGTGTGTGTGTGTGTGTATTCCATTATCAAACCTGTTCATCTGTACCTTTTGCTTACAGTATTATAATGATGAATACAAGTACTAAGATTCTTGAACATTAAAAGTACTTACAAAATTTGAGAAGTGGAAAGAAATGAAACAATATCTAACCAGTATAGTCAGATATTGTTGCATTTCTTTCCACTTCAGTTTTAAGTGTTTTAAGCCAGGTGACTTGTTCCTTGAAATAAAGCCCAGAAATGGAGGCCCATTAATTATTGATGATGACATTTTAAAACATAAGATAGAGAAAAATTCAATCACTTGAACTTGAGAACTATTAAAAAAGTTTGGTTTGGTTTCATTTTCTTTGTTTAATGACATACCAATTTTCACAGGTTATTTCATACCAAAGCCATTCTTGTAGAAAAATAGCTGGAGGTATGAGTGAGTTCATACCTTTCCCATGGATATTTGCTCAAAAGTGAAAGTGAATGTATGAATGGAAATCAAACTTGCTCACTGTGATGTCACAGTTTAGCATATTAATCACAATACCATAGGGACTCCCCTTTTTAGAAAATATAAATTCACTAAAGAATACAATGTGTGAAGTATCACATAATGCTCAAGAACATATAAATCATAAAAAAATGAAAATACTTTTGACACATTCTAATATTTTAAAAGTAACTTTTCTATGACAAAAATATTTCATAAACTTTACACTTAACCTTTTAAAGGTTCTATCAAAAACATTACAAAGGAAATTTTAACCAAATATATATATATATATATATATATATATATATATATATATAAGTAAAAAGTTGGTGACCGTAGTTGAGGACAACCAGAAGGCTCCCTTTTCAATAGCTGCTACTCCTTTCCCTGGATTGCTCCATTTTACCCTTGATATATACCTTATATTGCTGAGTGTTAAGCAAGGAGGTATCAAGTACCATTTTTAAAGTCTTTGGTATGACGTGACCTGGGAGTGAACCCAGGTCTCCCAGACCATTGGCGAACATTCTACCCACTAGTATATATATATTATCAACCCAATTATTCTGTACCTTTTGCTTACAGTGTTATAATGGTGGCTATGAGTATTGAGATTCTGGTAATTATTAAGGCATTATTCTAAACTGAGCTTTTGATCCATTGAAGGTATTCACAAAAATCGAGAAGAGCAAAGAAGTGAAACAATATCAGACCATATTATAAAAACTGGTTTAAATGTTTTAAAGATTGTGTCACAAACCTTACAAAGGATATTTTGATATAGTAACTACTTAGTTATATACATGAAAGCAAGGATGATATATTTAATAAAAAAATGAAGACTGACTTAATAAATAAGTGATAACTTTATCGCGGAATTGGTTGAGATTAAACAAAATATAATTTTTTGTTGACTATTAAGAAATCCTTGGAAAAGTTCACCAAGAAGTCAAATCAATAGAGAAAATAAGACTTATATGAATCAGTTTTGGAACTTGATAAGCAAAGTATCCAAGAAATTTCCAAGTGAACAATATATCATTAAAACCAAATTATTTCATTTTCTGTCTCCATGTTTTTTCTGTCTCATTCTTCTTCATCATAGTTTGTTAAGAACAAATTATTTTCACTAGGAGGCATTGTTCTTGTGCATGTATCCAGAAAATAACAATATGCAAAATGATGGACAATGTTTTTATAATGAGATCAGGAGAAAAATATTTTCTAGAAAAAGAAATGAAGAAAAGATGAAAGAAAATGAAAAAGGAAACAAGAGAATGAATGTGTAAATAAACAAAATAATTTTTTTTTATCCAAATAGTTTATGTGAGGCCATCTCTTGTTTCCTTTGTCAAAGTTCCAATCAGAGCACAATTTAAGTGAAATAAGGTACAGCAAAAACATTTGGAATTCAGTAAAGAAATGTAAAAAGTAAAAAGACAAATATCAATAAAAATTTAATTTAAAAAAAAAGACTTAAAGAAAATCACATCTGAAAAAAAAAAGTCAATGACAAAGAAGTGAAAAATTTTGTATGGGTAATTTCCGAGTTCACATTTGACATTTTTGCCTGGAATGAACTTGTTATGATATTCACTGATAACACACAAGTTGTATACATGACTTGCTTTATACAGACAAACTATTCAGACATTTTCAAAATGTCTGCCAATATTGAATAGTGAAATAATTTTGTTATGACAGAAGAAAAGAAAATGAACTTGATTTTTTATTCGGGGATTTTTTGTCTTTTTCTTTAAAAAAAAAAAAAAAAAAGCATTTTAAATTGATTTAAAAAAAATAACATGATTGGCAAAAATTTAAAAACCCTCATTCTTATTTTTATTATTGGAATTATTTATATTTACTTATTTTTTCATAATTGCTTACATTTTATTGACATTGTTCCAGTGAGGAAGCCCAGAAACAGGATAGATTCTTTCCATATGAAAGAAGAATTTCTTTTTTTATAAAAATCTTTTTCATACATCTAAATGAATAATGAAAATTTAGTATGACTTAAGATTATCTACTGGCAGACAATGACGTGCTTCTTAGACAATGTAAAATAGAGGAACACATTCTTAATTCTTTAGTTACATATCATTTAAAACAGAATTCTTTTGATTTCTTTTATTATTTTCCTAAATATTTGAAAGGCTTTATTCTGTTTGTTTTTTTCTCTTTCCATTATTACATTTTTTTAATATTTTCAAAGAAGTGAATATAGCTTAATGATCATCCCTCAAAATGATAAACATGTCAGAGAGACATTACTCTGTCATCTTGAATAAAATAACTAGTTGGCTTTCTTCTTGTCGATCAATGAATTAAATAAGAAAACAAACATATGTAAAAGAAACTTAAAAATCAAAATGACAAAGCAATTTGTAGATGAAAAATTTATAAATCATAAAAGATATTTCCATATTTTTTTTTAATATCTTGTCTTTCAGGAATCTACTCCCATATTCCATTCTTGTTCTTATCAGTAAAAACCTCACTTCTCTAGTGAAATGCATATAAAAATAGATATTGTTAAAGTATGTTTAGCTATTGCGTTTCTTATTTTTAATATAAAACAATTTATTTTCTGTCATTGTAGAATTGTGAAGTTTTTGGCACTTCCTTTATCTTGTTTGAAATTGATCTGATGTTAACTGCATTATTTGAAATTAGACAAACCAGACAATTTGGGGAGTGAGGCATTACTGTGTGTCTTAGTCTTGCTATAAACAGCCTAGTATAAAATTAGCATACCTCAGCACTTCTGTATTGGATCAGAGTGTAGTTTTTATGTGCTTTGACTGATTGGGTTTATGGCATGTCAATCCATCTTGTTTGGTTAAGGAACTGCATACATTGCACATTTCTATTTGCACTTGAATGAAGTTGTCTTTTAAGAGTTTTTTTTTTTGCTCAGTTATATGATATCAATTGTATGAGTTCAAGTATTCCTATTTAATACTAATTATCATATAGTTTTAATTAATTATTTCTCATTGAAAATAATCATTTGTTTGCACACATTTATATGGCTTCAAATAACTAATAATAATCTTTAGTTTTCAATTATAGCTCCAAGTAACTTTTCTTTATAGAAGTAATTTGTACACATTTAACCGAACATTGGCATAATGGTTAGAGTGTTTACGAATGGCCCAGGAGACCAGGGTTCAATCCCAGATCAAGTCATACCAAAGACTCAAAAAATGGTGCTTGATACCACCTTGTTTAACACTCAGCGTTATCAGGTACAGATCAAGGGTAAAGCAGAGCAATCCATGGAAAGGAGTTGGTGTAGTAGCTATCAGAAAGGAAGCCTTCGGGTCACCCTCAACTTCAGTCGCCAACTTTACTTACATGATATCAAGAATACTTATCTAATACTAATAATATTCAAACAGATCTATTTGATCAATTGATGGAACCCTAACAAGTATTTTTAATCTAGTGGACTAGAAAGTAATGGCAATGAAGGGGTACATAACCCTCTAGAATTGAAGTCTCACCCACCACCAGATGAAGTTTAATGTTACTCCTTTCAAAGTGGGGTTTACCTTTTTCTTGGGAATACAGTGAGTGTATTCTAAGACTAACTGGCATGGTGTCTGTGTTCTCTAATGAGTATCAAAGATTTATTTCTCACAAGCTATACCTAGTATCAAAGTGCACTATCAATACATATAGAGACTATAATTATTTTTTAGATACAACAAATGGAGGCACTTGTGGTGTAATGGTTATCATCATAGGAAATGGACATGGTGAACTAAATTCAAATTCTGGATAAGACTGTTGGCTTTTTGCATTGGGTCCATACCCTTATTCTCCCTAGAGCTCTGAAAAAATATTTGAGCAGATTGGGCTCTTCAACAATGATAGGGTAACCAGTGTAGTAAAAAAAACTCTGAATTATAACCGGTTAACCTCCACTTTAAAAATGACCTTGCGTCACACATGCAGATAAAAACAGTTATTATTTTAGAGAAATGAAATTTTATACTTCCTCAAAAATAAATGAAAAATAAAAAGGATATTTAAATATATAGATGATTATTTACATTGCATTTATTTATTTTGTTATGGATTTAATTAGGTTTCCACAGGCACATATACAACACTGACTCTAAGTAAAAATAACAGAGTGACACTTTGATGATAAATAGAGTGCACAGATACTACAATCACATCCTAGCATGGAGAGACAAAGAAGAAAAGTAAGTAATGAATAGAAAATGCCTCACTGTTTATTATATAGATCATTCATTCAAAAGTACATTCTATTTTTTCAGACAGCATTGCTTATTAAAGGTTGATTTTCCTTTCAATTTCTACTGTCAAATTTTCTGCTAATGCTGAAATGAATGACAAAAGACAAGATAAAATATCTGAAGCACTAAATAAACCTCTAGAAAATAATATAGTCTACCAAAGATATATTTCTTTGCAAATTGAGACCCACCTCCTCTTCTTTCCTATACCTTTTTATCAAAATTATCCTCATCCTTTGGTTTCCCTTTTCTTTCTGCCAAGCCTTTAGAGTATTCAGTCTATAGAATTCTTCTTATTCTTCTTTCAGCAGAATTTTCGTTTCTCTTTTCTCAAGAGTTTTTCACATTGTTCCTGCATTTCTTTTCTTTCCTTTGATTTTTTGCTTCCTTTCATTATTCATATATTTTATTCAAAATCATCAAAATTATTAGCTTTCCTCTTCTCTTTCTTTTTTCATCAATTTTGTTGTTGTTGTTCCCATTTAGAACCTCCTTCTTATTATCAATTTTACTAATTCTTTTCTTCCTAAAAGCTTTTATTTTTCTACCATATCATCTTCATTTACCTATATTTCATCTCTTAAACTTCATCATTGTACTGAAAAAAAAAATATCTGACAATTTGTCAGCATTTCTCTTTGGTAAGTGATCGAAGAGGTCTGGGTGTAGTCTGAGCTTGAGAAAAATCTTTTTTGCATGACGGACAAAGTAAGATCTTTTTTCTTCATCAAATTGGATGATTAGTTGTAATAATGTTTGGATGTCATATCAAAGTATTTTACCCCTTAATGCTTATTTTTGCCTTTATGATTTTAAGTCATAAATTTTGTTTTCAAATACACAAAAAATATCTCACCTGTCAATAAAATCATAGAATTTTCATACCTACAAATTAATATACTTAGTGATTATATATATGTGTGTGTGTGTATGTGTTAATTTTTACATATACGTAGATAATTGCATTTGTTTGTGTTTATACTAATATCATAAATCATACACATACGTGAATACATACACACATATAAATGATGGTGCACTTAGCGTAATGGTTATTAGAAGTAAAAACAGCAATCTGAATTCAAATCCTGGATGAGGTTGTTAGTGTTTCATTTTCTACTAATGCCATTGCTGTCCCCCACTAGTTATGGGCAGACTGGCTCTTGAACCTTGGAAAGGCAACCAGTCCTGGTGAAGGAAAACTGAATTCAAACCAGCTGTACCCCACTAAAAAATTGACATTTTGTCACATCCTGATCATAGTAGAGGGATTGGGTAAATGCATACATACAAATTTACATGCAATAGATATAAAAATTACCTTAAGAGCAAAATACATATAAATATACGAGCTGAAATACCTGTCCACGTTGGATAGCAGGTCAAGACTGGAATTGCATCTACTTAGCGGTTGTGTCGATACTGGATGCACTACATGGACGCTAACAAAACGGCTGGAGAAGAAACTAGACGGAAACTACACAAGAATGTTGAGAGCAGTATTGAACAAGTCCTGGCGACAACACCCCACGAGACACCAACTATACGGACACTTGCCCCCCATCACGAAAACTATACAGGTTAGACGAACCAGACATGCGGGACACTGCTGGAGAAGCAAGGACGAGCTCATAAGTGATGTACTCCTATGGACCCCCACATATGGCCGTGCAAAAGCAGGACGACCAGCTCGAACTTACATACAGCAACTATGTGAGGACACAGGATGTAACCCTGAAGACCTGCTGGAGGCGATGTGTGATAGGGAGAAGTGGCGAGAGAGGGTCAGGGATATCCGTGCTGGCGGCACGACATGATGATGATGATGATGATTTTTAAACATTTTTTTAATTAAAATTATCACCAAAAAGCCTGTAAATGGTAATTTTTCTTATCATAAAGGATAGATTCACTGAACAGAAAAGAAATTTTGTCAATAATAATTCTTAAGGAAAAATTTCATCAATCTTGTTGAAAAATATTTTTGAAAATTTAATTGAGTGACATGTACAAGATTTATTAATTTAAACATTCTTTTTGTCAACATTGTTAGCCCTAATTAAGCAATAATTCTGAATAGGTAATAAGTTAGCTTCCCATAGGGCCACAATGGGACACAAGATTGTTTTATTGTGGGGTGGCATGTTTAAATGGAGACTCATATGAGCAGTAGTTTAAAAAATGCTTGGTACCATTTGCATTCAACTTAAGGAGTGCCCCAGGTGCCAAGCAATTAACACAGCCTTTACTCTTTTTAGATCAGAAAGCAGGTGCTGGCTTGGAGGAAGTTCCCCCTAGAACCAAGTGTTTAATCTTATCTCACTTTCCTAATATGGATATTAGGTAAATATATAAGCAATAATGCCAGTTATTTTATTTTGCAACACCAATTTGAAAAAAATACTTATAAAGTTAATTAGTAATGTTTAATCTAATCTAAACAAATAGTTTAAAGCAAATGATTATTTTCAGAAGAAAAATCATTTAATCTTTTTCTTTTTAATTTTAGAACTTTGAATTCTTTATAATTGGTTAGATCTTAAAACATATCCTTTTGCTCATATTGTAAATTGTTAGAGGCCAATTTTTAATGAGAGTACTTTCCTATTCACCTTTTTTCATCAGGAACTGTTTTATATATAAAGAAATTATCCTGGGTGCTCTAAGTATGTATACTAAATTTGATAGTTCTATATCAGAACAATTTGGTATCTATTGAGAACAAGACATACTTGCGAGTCTATGTTGACAGTTTTAGCATCTATTTGTATATATACTTAAATCTGTGCTAGTGTGTGCATATCTATATATACATACATAAAAGCTATACTCTTATTCTGATAAAAAAATGTATAATTCATAAAAATCATCTTAGATTGTCAGGTGACATGAAAAACCAACACTGATTCTTCTACCTTTGCTTTCTTTCTTTCCTACCTCTTTCTTTTTCTTTTCAGTTCCCTTGATTACAAGCTAATAATGGTATAAGAACTAATTAAGTGCAATTTCAGTTAGAAATAACATTAATTTTAGAAGATAAATAATTATATATATATATATATATATATATATATATATATATATATATATATATATATATATATATATATGATGCTTGAAAAGAAAAACAAACTAAAATACTAAGTAGAGAATAGTGTTTTTAAATACTTTTATAATGTCAGATAATATAATCTGAAATGCTATTTATGGCTGTAAAAAGATCAATTTTGTTTGACATTGCAAATTATTGTCATTCATCATCATTATTATCTTTGTTAGCATTAATAACAGTGAAAGAATATATTTTATTTGTTTATTCTTATAAAATTACTAGTGAGTATATTGATGCAAACTAGATTCAATGATTTGGATTATCAAATGACTATAATTGTCAAGGTATTATTTAGCTGTTTATTGACATTCAACAAAATAAGCCATCAGTATCAACAATAACAAAATAAAAATTGTTATCTATTCAAATTCTGGTTTATAAAATAATCTTCTACAGAAATAAATATCTTTTTGACAACAAAAATAGTTTTTATTCTTATGTAATTATAATATGATGACATTCAGGTTATTATAGTCTTCTTCAAATTATTTTTTGGAAATATTGGAATTCAGGACATTTTACTGGAACAATTATTAAGCAATATATATATTGATTAATTTGAAATAAGTACATTGTAATATTAGCTGTCTACCTTCTTATCATCATTTTTCTATGGCATTAAATAGACAAAAGAAAAACTTATACTTTTCATAAAAAAATTTAAATTTTTAGTAATATTTTAAGTGACCTGTCATAACAGGAATATTTTTTTTCTTTTATATTTATCCATAAGAAAGTCTTTCAAAGATCAGTTATTTTGAATTTTAAAATATTTTTCATTTTTATATTTTTTGACTTGAAATCATGGCAGTTCATATTCATATTTAAATCCTTGTAAACTCATCTATTTCTTACTAAAAATGTATTTGTTCTGTATATGCAACTGACAGGGAAAAGATAGAACATATGTACAAGGTTCTCAATATAATAAACTTAAGCTCAGTTTTTGTCTTAATTTCTTAGATTAAAAATTATCATTACATAATTAAGTGCTCAGATAAGCATATTCTCATTTTAGCTGATCTGAACAACTAAGATGACGATATTAATCTGTGTACATCTGTGCATCTTTTGTATCGTGGTAGGGAAACAATGCACTGTGAAACAGAGTTAATTATTAATTAACTCAAGTGATACAGTCTGACTAGTATTATAAGTCTCTCACTGTAGGTGTTACGTCTGAAGTTGGTCTTCTACTGACTAACGTCTTTCAGAGCTCTTCTGTCTCTCTGCTTCTGTTTCTGTCTTTGTCTCTGTCTCCCATGCTTGATAAACATGGAATCTTTTAAACTTCTGCGATTCCAGAAGTTACATGTTAAAAGCCACTATACAACAGCATCCCAACCTTAGCAGTTGCTATGAAGAATAGAGAATTAGTATCTGTTCAAATGTACCTTTAATCCTTATAACTAAGATCAGAAAACAACATCATTTGTTTTTTAATTAACTTTTGATCCAGAGTCCCTTTTTGGGCAGTCATATCTGTAAGGTTTACCAAATTGATCTGAATTTTAAATATTAAAAAATTCTCACTAAAAGGCCAGCACTGACAACCATAAAGCTTTACACTAAGTTCACCTTTATAGAATGTATTCCATTATTATTTGAAAATGAACAAATAAAGGAAACTATTCCACTAACAGAATTTTATACATAAAATTTTCTTTGATAAATTAGAACATTTTCAGTAAGATCAAATGCAGACCCAACAAAATTGTTTGAACTTGAGTTATCTTCATTAAGAAATTATATTAATGATACAATCAATAATATTGCACAATACAATTTAGAAATATATTGTTACTGACTGGCCTATTACTTCTGCATTTGACCCCTTGGGTGAGTGTAAATACACATCCTATGCTAATATTATGTTGCAAATTGTAATAGAAAGTGATTTATTAGTTAAAGCATTTTAATGGAATTGCTCTAACAAAAATATTGCTATGCCATGTTGCTTCTGCAGTATTACAGTAACTAACATGTCATCAAACTGAAAAAGGATAATTATATGAAAGATTTCTTGGTTTTTAATCAATTGAATTAAACTTACTAGAAAACTAATGATCATTCCACTTTAGAGAAATTCTGTCTGTCTCTTTCTTTCAAACAAAAGATTAGATGAAAGTGTAGATATATAGTAAGTATGTGGTAAACAAAAGGATTTTTATATACTAGTTGCTAGTTAATGAACTTTTGCTAATCTTGGGTAGTTAAGTGAGTTCAGTTAAGCAAGTTCAATTTATACTAGAAATTGTTCAAACTATTGAATCTCTTTGTATTATTATAATGTAATATTACGGACGGGCGCTGTCGTCAATCAGTGAAGGTGTCACAAGACTAGCGCATGTGGGCAGAATGACCAGCAAAGTTAGATGTAATTTTAAAATAATCACAGATGAATTATCATGTGTTTCACAACAGTTTCACTGGTGACATCGAACATTCGGGGATCTTCGATTTGTTCCACAAAATCTCTATATAAGTCACGAGATTTTGAGAGAGTTGAAGGCAGCTTTCAAAACAGGCACATCAAAAGGTTCCGAGGCCCCGACCCGTGCTACCCAGTCTGCTATGACCTATCTGTCAGGCGTGTGTCAACAACCAGGTCTTACCCACACTGCCGTCACCACCAAGAGAAAGGGAGAAGAAGAACATAACTAAAATGAACTTTTCGAGTTGCAACAATCATAGCCCTAAGTGAATAATAAACAACTGCTATATTTTCTTCCCTTACCTTGGAGTTTGAGTATTTCTTTTTCTGCGGACTTCTTTCTTTAAAGCACAACATATTGGTCCTATGTTACAATAAAATGTTAGCCAAATATTTCACCCAATGTACTTTTTAACCCTTCTCAAGTGTATAATCCAAGAGGAAGAAAAATGAGAACATAATTCTTCTTGGAAAAATAAAAAGGTGATAAAAATGATTGCTAAAATAAAATTCCATTTGTTCTAGGAATGCTAAGTAGCTTATTTTCATCTATCATCAAAGTTAGAATCGATGAATAAAAATACACCAATTTTGACAACTAAACAAATGCATGCTTATATGATAGCTGTTATAATACAATCAAAACGGATCTTTTTGAATGAAGTTAAAACTAAATACTCCTAATATCATCTAATAACAAACACAGAACAAACTGTTTGTTTACCGTGGAAATAATAAGCAGTTAGATAAGGTAACATTTATTATAGTTTTACACTGTGTGATAAAAATGTGTTACGACTAAAGTTTAATTTTTAAAAAAATTTATTATTCAAATAAATCCTTGTACACATCTGAGCAACTTATATAGAATGGTAAAAAACAGGATTGTGCAAGTGCAGTACTTTCCATACAAGACCAAGCTCCATATGACCTTTCCTTGTTTCCTAAACTGAAAAACCATCTCAAGGGCAAAAATTCAAGGATGCAAAGGACATTAAAAGAAGGAATTCTACACCATATAAGAGGAGTTTCAGAGATTCTTTGACCAATGGAAAACAATAGTGACTGTTTTGAAGAAAATTACTGTTTCATTCATTTTTTTCATTTCTGTATTGATAATTGCAGCTCCAGACACAAAATGTATGTAAAAAATTATGTCCTTCACAAATGATTAGTAATGGATTTTTAAAACTTCATGTATTTCTGAATTTCTTAGATGAAGCTGGATGCTTTTTATCATTCAGGGTTTTTGGACAATTGTCTTCATCTTTACTATTAAATTCAAATGTTTCAACCAATATGTAATCGGGCCTTCTTCAGGTGTTTCTTGTCGAACTCAGGAGCCTGACGGAACTTTGAACCACATCCTTTATTTCAATCCACAGCGGTCACTTGCTCTGATTCTGTTAACCATAACAAGGTACAAGTATTCTTGTATTGTTACTTGCCTGCACTCAGGATTGAACCAGCAACCTCTAGATGATTGTTACTTAGAAGCTTAGGAAACCAATGCCTATAACTGTTATGCTAAATGTCCTGCTGGACAATCATTTAATCTTGGCCAGAAGACCAGGTTAAATATTGGGAAAAAAGAAGTTGCTATCAACAAGATTTTCTCTTCCAGTGAATCAAAGAGTGAAAATGAAAGAAAACAAAATGATAGACAAAAACTTGGATCTTGCCAGAAAACAAAACAAAAAAAAAAAAAATGTGCAAAATGAGGGTAACAGTGTAAAAATTGTAGTTGGTACATTTGGTATGGTTCCCAAAGGCTTGGAGAAAAGAATTGATTGGTTTGGTTGGTTGGGTTTTATGGCATATCAACCTTTGTAGGTTATTTAACGCCAAATCCATTTTTATGCAAATAATCTTTTCTATTTAAAACAATTCAGTTTAGCATAAGTACACAGTTTAAACGGTCAAAAACATTTCTATTTCAAACTATTCAAGCATTGATATGTAACATTTCAGTTAAGTGTAAATACAGTTTTAAATGTCGAAAAACAGTTCTATTTCAAATAATTCAGTTAAGCATAAGCACACAGTTTAAATGTAAGAACGGTTTAATTGTCAAAAACATTTTAATTTCAAACAATTCAGTTTAGCATTAGTATGCTGTTAGATCTATTTAACCCATAGATAGGACCCTATCAGGTGCTACCATGCTGAGACAGAGTGGACCTGGGAGCAATGGCAATAAAGGGGTACTCCACATTCCCTAAAGCCCGAGCACTGCTGGAACCTCACCATCAGATTGTTTAGTGTCATATCCAGGACACTCATTGGGTGAGGGGGGGGTCTTACCAGTCAGTATGCAGTCAGTGTATTCTACAGCCCCAGCTGACTGGGCAAGAAAAGAATTGAAGAATAGGAAATCAGAAGAATAATCAAGACCACAGCATTATTAAGATCAACTTGAATACTGAGAAGAGTCCTAGAGACCTGAAGAGACTTGCTGTCACTCAGACTTCAGTGAAAGAACACCAGCTAAAACTGGTGTGAAAAACTCTCAAAGAGTGAAATAATCACAAGAAAATAGTAAACTAAACAAAATGTAGCAAATAGACTAATGAGATGTAAAATTAATACAATATAGCCATGTAAATGACTATGCAGCATAATCTCTAAGTGACTGTCCTTCCTAAAATGCCAAATAATTTAAATCACCTCTCCAACCATGCCCTGCACTACAGTATGTAAAAGGATACCCAAGATGTGGGAACCACATGGTCCAATAATCACATATGCAAGAAACTGACAGTCATCACACTGTCCATGTTGATGTCATGAAACAAAAAAAAAAGGTAACTTGAGTTATCTTCCTTTAAGAGAACTTTCTCCTTTCAAAAAAAACCTTTTCCATATGCCTATCTATCCTCCCAACTCTTTTTTGTTGGCTAGCTGTATGAATCAGGTGTGTTTGAAATAAACAACCCTAATATATATTGTTGGCATTTGTGTTAATTATTAAGTGTTTTCTCAAACTATTTGTCCTTAAACATTCCAGTCAGCTGAGGCTGTTAAATATACCTAACTGCATCTATGCTGAGGGGTGAGATT
>CAUZXS010003149.1:2500-76189 GCA_963585895.1 Sepioteuthis lessoniana
GGTCTCACGATAGAATAATGATAATTTCCATTGTAGTCTAACATGAGATTGTTAATACATTGCAAAAAGCTTCATGTTAAGCTTCAAAATTAACAGAATTTAGATCAAAGATAAACATTAATACTACAATTATGAAAACCAGGTAAAACAGATATAGAAATAAGAATTATCATCCTCTTTTTATAAATTTCAAGCTGCATATCAAGATAAAAAATAATTTATAAAATTATAATTCTATTTTTTCTTTTCTTTACTTTTATAATCATATTTATAAACAAGAAATGGATAAATAGCATACTGAACTGTAAGGCATATTGCTCTTTTGAATCTTCCAATCACAGAATCGCCTCAGTAAAGATTTGCTTGAATCTTCACAGAAATAAGAAACAAACAAGTAAAATATCACGATATGACTGATCCTCACGAGCCCATAGTGATATAAGCAATCGATATACACTAATTAAAAGATACAAGTTTGATACTCTTCAGGAGAAATCAGAAAGGCATACTCCAAATGACAAATATGAAAACTTTGTTACTGCACATATATGGTCTGTTGGTTGGTTGGATTTAATGGCATATCAACCTCTATAGGTTATTTAATACCAAAGCCTGTTTATACATATTATATGTATGGTTTGTTAACACATAATTTGATGATACCATACTAAAACCAAATAACTCATTTACTCACATATGAGTAAATATTTTCAAGTATTTCTATATGACATTAGTTTATTTAGTGATGATAGTTTTTTTTCCTCACTACTATTTTTAAAAACACAAACATAATAGTATTTCTATTCAGCAATAATTTCCTTTCAGTTGATTAGTTTGTTGTGTTTTCAGGATTATAACCAAATCTATATTTTCTGGTACAACCCAGTCTCTTTCAAGAACGTCAACTGCATATTTAGAAGGAACAGCTGAATACATACCAAAATAAGACCCAAATATAGTTCCTTGGGAGTCAATAGCAGTTAGGGAAAAACAAAAAAAAAATGTGAAGAAAACATCTTTACTTAAATAAATAAAAATTTTTTAAAAAATTTAAAAAACGCCAATGTCTAGAAACCTAAGAAAGCCCAGAGTGAATTAACTAACATATACCAAAAAGATCAACTTGAATTCATTCAAGCCCAAATCAATAAAATCAGAAATTCAGTAGAAGATAGACACTCACGATTGGCAAGACGGACAGTAAATGAAGTGAACGGAAGGAAAAGGACCTCATGAGAAAAACTAAAAGCTGCCAGCCAAGAAAAAAACAAACTTCAAAACATTTCAAGAATCTGCTCAGAAACCCCTTACCCCCTGAAATAACTGATAAACCAACCAAAAAAAAATATATTAATAGCCAAACTAGGTCAGTTTACAGAGGAAGAACTTTTAGTACTGAAAAAATAAATAAACAAAAGCTGCTGGCCTTGACAAAATACCCACTCAAGTATGGAAGACAAGTAAATTTGACAACATACTTTTTGATTATACAATACTGTTTACAAAATGTCGCGGGACCAGTATATGTGGATGCGCCGATCCCGCGAGTAGGTTTTTTATGTGTTGTTTGATTGACAGAGGACTGAACAAAAGACAGAGGCAAACGGATAAATTTAAATTCAGATTTTATGGAGCGAATCTTACACAAGAGGTGTATAAGTGTAGAAGTCACAGTTGTTGTATCACGTCCGTGTAGTCTCTGTGGGGTGTCCATATTTACCAACCCCTCTGCTCGGGCAGGATATGACACAAGGTCAATTTTTAAGTGGAGTTTAACAGGTTTGAATTCAGAGTTTTCCTTCTCCTAGACTAGTTGCCTCACCAAGGCTGAAGAACCCAGTCTGCCCTACAATTTACCCATAGCTGGAGGGAGAATAATTGGATTCATACCTTTCCCAAGGGTATTTGGGCTATGTGAAATGCAATCAGCCTCGTCCAGGATTTTAACTTGTGTCTCTGTTGGGTGTTGAAAGTCTATGTTGCAGAAAGTCTTAGACTCAGCTGTCTATTTGTTTGGGTCGACAGCGCGTCTAGAAGGTGAGGATGGTCTCTATACTTGGTGCAGATATTAGGTGTTGCTGTATGGTCAGGTTGTAGATGTTGCTGGAAACAGTCAATGATGTGGATGTATTGGTTGCTAAGGCTGGATGATCGATGCCTCGGTTATGCAGTACTTTGGTTTAACTGGGGGTGTCGAAGTCGCCTTGAAGTGTTGGTGCTAGTCTGAATAGTGTGTCGCGCGTGGACTGAAAGCTGCAAATGCTAGTTACAGAGGCTGCGTAATCGATGTCCCTGTTGGTTCGATCCTTGGTTTAACTGGGAGTGTCGATGTGGCCTCAAGTGTTGATGCTAGTCCGAGCAGTGAGTCGCTCACCAACTAGGTGATGCAAGGGCTATAGCTTGGTTGCGCAGGAACAGCTGCTGGGTTAAGCTGGAGCTGGTCCACAGTTAGTGCTGGCTGTTGCGTCGTCATCTTATGGGAAGCTGGTCTGCAGGTGCTGGTAGCTTGCAAGTGCAGGAACTGTTGCTGGTGAAGCTGGAGTTGATCTGCAGGTGCTGGTAGCAGGAAATTGTAGTTAGGAGTCCAAGAAAGATCTCAAAAGACTTTCCGAAGTTAACTCTTGGAAGAGCTGTTGAGGATGGTGTGACTTTATGAGATTAGCCCTGAAAAGAGCTTTTTGAATGAGAAAAATAAAAGGCTGTGAGTGGTCTGGTTGGCTGTGCTAGGTCCGTGGCAGTGGTTGGTTGGATTCCACGTCTTCTGCTTCGGCTGGTGGTAAGGACACAGACCCCACGTTCAGCAGCTTGGTTTGGTGGTGAGGACGAAGACCCCATGATGCAGGGAGAGGTAACGGATTCCTCTCCTCCAGGATAAGCCTGCCCACCAAATTATTTGTTTGTCACTGCCTCCCACCAGCCAGGAATTGACACAAGATCAATGACCCAAAGGTCAATTATAGTAGGGGTTGAGGGAGGGGGAGGTCGGGCCCAAGCTGAGACTCAAACTCGACTTGAATATGTTGGTCATCATCGCTCACCCGAAGAAGGCCCAACTGAAGCCAGGAGCCTTTCAGCCTCAAATCTGTCCTTGACTTTGAACACAGCGCAAAGCCAAAACCAGGCTGCCAAGTTAACTTTTGTTTGCTGCCTGTGTGTTTATATAGCATTAACCGCTGCCACTCAGCTGGTCAAGGGAAGTATTTCAATACACAGGAAGTCCCCTTCTAAGATATAACTGATAATGAGATACTTCATTATACTTGGAAGAGGGACTTTTATATTTTATCCTGTGGTAATAATTTTGTCTCTGTAAGGCTAACAGAATTAACTCTTTTCAAAAAATAGTTCGGTTGTTCATAACCGAAGTTCACATGACGTACGTACCAGGTTTTGTTGTCTGACATCACGAGTGACTCAGTATTTTTTTCTAAACTGGGTATTTTGGGTACCATACATGGGATGGCTATGATAAAACAAAAAAGCAATAGAAAATGGACAAAGAGCTGCCTCGTCTCCTTCTCCAAGAAAGGCGACCTCGGAATCACTAAGAACTACAGAAGCATAACTCCTACTGCTAAAGCTTATAATGCCACGATTCTCCGTTATATTCGACTTGAAGTCAAGGAAATTCTTAGGAAAAACCAGAATGGCTTTTAGGGAAATCGATCCACAACATCACTGATTCTTGACTATCCATCAATGGGGTACATGCAAAAAATCTCGAGGTAACACTATAGTTCATAGATTTCTCCTAGGCATTTGATTTCTTAGACAGAGGTAAGATGGAGCAAATAGTCTCCACCAATAAACTGTCGCAACAATAATGATACTTTATAAAAACACTGACATTTGCTGTTGGAGTTTTGCAAGGAGATACATTAGCACTATTTTTGTTTATCATCATCATCTTGTCACGCCAGCAGCAAGGATATCCCTGACCCTCTCTCGCCACCCTTCCCTATCGTTCCAGTAGGTCCTCAGGGCTACACCCCGTATCCTTACAGAGCTGCTGTATGTAGGTGTGAGCTGGTCACCCTGCCTTTGCTCGGCCATGTGAAGGGGTCCATAGGAGTACATCACTTATGAGCTCGTTCCTACTTCTCCAGCAGTGTCCTGCATGTCTGGTTCGTCTAACTTTGATAGTTTTCGTGATGGGTGATAGGTGGCTGTATAGCTGCTGCTTTGTGGGGTGTTGCCTCCAGGACTTGTTCCATATTGCTTGCAGCATTCTTCTGCGTAGATTATGTACTGCAAATGTCAATAGATCTAATAAAAGAAAATGGTTTTACATTAAAAAAGACAAAATACACCTTCCCAAGCTGAATGTCTACTGCCAAGCCAGGAGCAAGCAGCAGGAGGCATTGGCCGCTACATTCTCCACTTTAAGTGGCAAGCCACTGAAATTAATAGACCAGTTCACATACTATGGCAGCTATATCTTATCCACTGAAAGTGATGTCAACATACACTTAATGAAGGTGTGGGCTGCTATTGACAGTAGTATTGTATAGATGCACCACTTGAACATTAATTAAATACATGAACAAAAAGCTAGATGGGAACTACACAAAAATGCTGTGTGCTGTTTTGAACAAACCCTGACCCCCCCCCAAAGCAACTGTAACTCCCATCTCACAAACCATCGAAGTAAAATGAACAAGACTGGTTGAGCACTGCTGGTCAAGTAAGGACAAACTTGTAAGTGATGTTCTTTTATTGACTACTAAATATGGACATGCTGGTGTCGACCACCAAGGACTAACCAACATCAATTCTATACAGACACTGGATGCAGTGTATAGGACCTGCCAGATACGATGAATGAGAGAGACAAATGGCAAGAGAGTCAGGAAACTTGATGAGGATGATGATATTTTAAGGTAGAGGAAAAGTTATGCTCTGATTATAAGTGCACAAATACAAAATTGTCAGTTTATACATAAGCATGTCTATCATTTTAATAGGATACCTGTCAATTATAATGATTCAATATTTTATCTAAATGAAAAGCAGATTATCATCTAGGAGAGAGAAAACTTTCCTCAGTTCTAATCCAACAACTTTAAAAGCAAGAAAACTGAAAGATATGTTGACAAATTCTTGAGGTCTTTTCTTCATTTAGTAAAGTTATGTAATAAGTCTTTTTAACTGTCTTCTATTTCTACTTTGGGTATTTCATGTGATCATAAACTGATTAAAGGCTGAACTCGGAATCATAACAAAAATATCAGATCAGCATTGATTGGTTGGTTTAATAGATTTTTATGGCATGTTAACTCTTAAGAGTTATTTAAAGCCAAAAAGCAGTTAATTCTAGCAAATATTATTTAAAAGATGCAAATGGTCTTCTCTTTATTTGTCTTCTTAAGTCTCTTGACTTGTTTAGTGAGATCAGCATTGGAAAAAATAATGACAAATATTAAAATATCAGAGTTTAGTTCTGAGTGTTGAGAGAGATTAATTGTCTGAAATTATCTTATACCTTGAGATTAGTTAATTGCATATATTATACATATATTTTAAATTTTTTGCACATAGTTATATGATATCAAGTATTCCAATCAAATATGAATAATTTGTAAACAAATTTATTTGACTCTGTGATGAAATGAAATGGAACTAGAAGGTTCAAACTTACTTCATGAGAAGAGACCACAAAGTCTTATCAATACAATTGGAGCTACTACTTGCAACCTATTCAGTGCACATGCATGGCTCTAAGCTTTTAAGTCAATTACTGATTTGCAAATCAGTAATAAATAAATGCAAAGAATCTGTAACAAATAGCTTCAAACTTCTGAGATCCCACTGCTGCTCGTCTGTGTAGCCTACTTTTTATTCTGTCTAATGCATGCAAATTAATGATTGTCTTTAGAATTAATTAGAACATGCATGTGTGTTGACTAGATTACAAATGGCACCTCCAGCTGAGCAGAGAAGATATCATGGTCTCTTTGCATTGGTTTGATGGCATATCAACCATTGTAGGCTAATCAATGCCAAATCCATTCTTATACATATATACAACTATTTCAAACAATTCAGTTTAGCATAAGTACACAGTTTAAATCTCAAAAAGGGTTATATTTCAAGCTATTCAGTTAAGTCAACAAGGTTAAATGGTTCCAAGTATTGCTAAAAATTCAATTAAACATCAGTCATTTATTTACACACAGTCAAATGTCAAAACAGTTCTATTTCAAACAATTCAGTTTAGAATCAGTACACTGTTAAAATACCAATACAGTTTATTTCAGAAAATTCAGTTTAGCATAAGTACACAGTTTAGTTCTATTTGATCCACTGATAAGACCCTATCAGGTGCTACCACTCCAGGCCAGAATGGACCTGGGAGCAATGGCAATAAAGAGATACTCTGCATTGCCCAAACCACCAACATTACTGGAGCCTCACCATCAGATTGTTTAGCATCATATCCAGGACACTTATTGAGGGAGTTTTACCCCTCTGCAGAGGTGCAGTCGGTGTATTCTGCAGCCTCTGCTGACTGGGCCATCTTTGCATTGGATAAGTTAAAGCCTCCTGGTCCCATTTCAATACAAACCCATAGATGGGACAGAAACAGGTACTACCACACCGGGTCAGAGTGGACATGAAGGGGTACTCCACTCTCTTCAGAACTGGAATCTCATCATCAGATGCATTTTAGTGTCATTCCCAGATCACTCCTTTTTTTTTTAGCAAGAAGGAGGTATATCCTCTTTGCAGGGTATACTGTGAAAGAAAAAATAATGCAGATTTCTTATATAAATTGACAGATTCATTTTTTTCTGTTTTCTAGATATTTCCCCAAAAGTGAAAATAGGAAGACTAAAATTTAACAAGAGAGAGATTTTAAGGAAAAATAGATTTCTGACATTTATTTAAGATGGATAGAAAAGCCTACCCATCTTATAAGTAGGTTTTGTAAACTTTGATGAATTTCCAGAAGAGAAAATAGTTTTCATATACTTTATTCATAGAATAACCAAATTTATTAATCAATAAAGATGTCCTAATAACTCACTATTTTTTCCTGTTAACACAAAAATGTTTTTAAAAAATTCAGTAGAGTATAAATTTAGATTTTATTAATAGCATTTTTTTATGAATAAATGTTCATATCAAGTTGATTGATTTGAATGGCACACCAACCCATCTACGGTTATTTTATACCTAGAGGTTAGGGAATCATGTTCATTGTACATTCATATTCACAATTTTCATGGAGTTATTTAAAAGGTTTTTTTGCACACAGTTAAATGATATCAAATATTCCGATCTAATGAAAATGTACGGAGATGAATAAGGTAATCTCTTAACATTTTCATACAATCAGATTTATTTCTAGTTTTCACCAGATATCCTAATCTAAAACATTATTTGCATACAGTTGTATATTTTCAAGTATTCCAATCAAATACTAAGAATTCTACATGTTAAATATAAAGAATTGAGTCTACAACACTCAGTATACGGAGAAATGCCTTTTTCCCACTAGTCCTCAATCCCCATCACATAAACAAGTATGGCCGTCTGTTTACTTCCGGTCCTAGAAAAACACCATCTTTTCTTGAGAGTATCAGGGGAGGTAACTTGCATGATTTAACAGTTCTTCCCCCTTTTTCTTTTCATTTCTGTAGGGCATAAGTTCTGCAAAAAAAATAGGAAAGTGTAACAACATTAAACAGAGGATTCTTTTGGCTCAGACATGAACCCCAGGATCTTAAATGAAGGCACTCCTTTCTTTGTCAACGAGTCGGCAATTTGTGTGTCAGTTGGTACCCAAGAGATCTCTGTAATTTCTTTTCTTTTAAGCATCTCTCTCAAAACAGCCATCTCTATGCGAAGCCTCTTATCCAGAATTTGGGTTGAGGAATATGCAGAATCATAGAGACAGGAATTGTCTGTTTTGCAAAAGATTTTTATATTGTCAATATTGTCTTTCACTTGCAATATTTCCACCAGTAATTTTCTATAAAAAAATACAGGCCTTTGCCATGTCAACCATGGCTAAAGTCTCTGCAGCTAAAGTACTTTTGCCAACTCTTCTAACACGCTTGGATTGCCAAGCAATAGGCATATACTTGACATTGCTTCCAACCAGAAAGATTATATAACCTCCTTGTGAACCTCCATCAGTTAAATTGCCAAAGGAGGCATCACTGTATGCAACAATTTTTAGGTGTTTAAGATTTCCTAAATCTGGAATATCTATATGAGATTTTTCTTTTTTTGCTTTTTTTACCACTCTGTTAGCCTGTTTTAGACCTTCTACATTCTCATGTTTAAGCATTGAACTTACAGGTCTAGTTTGGGTGGCTAGCCAATTAAGTTGACCAATCAATTGTCTGGTTTCAGATACTTCAGTTGTAGATATTGCCTCTCTCAAATTTCTGCTTCCTTCAACTGGGATATATTTTAATTTCTTTACATATTCATTCTGTCCGATTTTAATGTTATCCTTGCTCTCCTTTATGCTCAATCCGATGTACTGGAACTCTGAAACTTCTTCGGATTTAATTTTAAACAAGTGACGCAGTCTTTCAATGACCTTGGCCTGAAAAATCTCTGACCCAGCAAAACAAAAATCATCAACATGAGTTACAATTATACCATGCAGTTTGTCTCCAAAATACCATGTAAATATGGCTTGATCATATTTTGAGACTACTGCTCTAGACTTCAATAATTCCTCCCTAAGAGTCAGGTACCAGGAGCTTGAAGCATCAGATAAACCATATACACACTTAGAGAGCTTCCAAATATATCCAGGAGGAACATTGGCTTCTTTAGGAGGTTCCAAATAGACTAATCGGTCTAACTCTTTGCCCTGTAAGAATGCTGTTTTAATGTCCATTGACTTGCATGTCCAGTGGTTAAATGCCATTATGGCCAAAGCTATACATAGACTTTCCTTAGAGCATGTTGGAGAATCATTTCTTATATTTCCAGCATCCCTGTCCTGAAAGCCTCTGGCCACAAGTCTAGCCTTGCAAACTTGTTTGTTGGTTACATTTTTATGAGTGCAAACCTATCTTGTAGATATTCTTGGTTGGCCTTGGTCAGATACTTGGTTGTAGACTTTATTTTTGATCCAGCTTTGGAGTTCATTCTCTCTTGCTGTTTCCAGGTCACGATCAAAAAAAGAAATCATTGTTTTCTTCATCACCAAAGGTATGTTCATCATCACTTGTTGGTTTAATTTCACATGCTTTCCATTCTCTTACTCCATACTCAAAATGGTTCACCCTGTTCCATAGCCACATTCATTAAACGCTTGTTCTTGCCTGTGGCCTTGCCTGCCCTACTTATGACACTCAATTTTTTCCATTCCAAATCATCATCATTGGCAAGTTTACACTCAATTGTTTGTCCTGGTTTGGGAAGCTCAATTTTTTTTTGATTGGAGTTTTGTTTGGGTAGCCCATTTCTCATAGTTTGATGTTGTTCAACATGATCATTTAGGGTCCCTAATTCTTCTTCTACATTATTCTCTCCAAAAATTGAAATGTTTGAAGTTTCTTTAGGTCCAACTTGTGAAGAAGTGGGTTCAACCATGGATTCATTTTCAGAGGAATTTTGATATACTACTGGATAAGGCACTAGACAACAAGGGTGCACTCTTACATATGTGTCCCCATGTTTAACAAGAACCTGTTTGTGCTCCGACCCTATAACAGTTCCTGGACCAAGCCATCTATCACAGAGATTTCCCTTATAAAAAAACATCACCATTTTTGTATGACTGAGTTATACTTGTTCTCATTTGATGTCGAAGTGCACGTCTTAATTTTTCCAAAACCTCACACATTATAAACTGCTTTCTAGCAGCATGCATAGCATTGGGGTTACTGGAGAGTAGGTTGGGATTCCTACCAAAAACAAGTTGCTTGGGACTAAATCCGTGAACACTGTACAGTGTATTTTTGGCACTTATAGCCCATGCTAGTGCTATTTCAAAGCTACAATGTGTGTCCTCTAGAGTCTTCTTCACCATTTCTCCCAATATCCCATTATGTCATTTATTTAACCCGTTACTCCATGGGCTTTCAGCAGCAGTAGTATGCACAACAATATTTAAATTCTGTGCCATGTCCCAAAATGACTGGTTGATGAATTCGTTGCCATTATCAGTCAAGATAGCTTCTGGAGTTCCAAAATATGTTATCCAGTGCTTAAATATAGCACTGATAATGTCAGAACTCTCTTTACTAGAAATCCTGACTCCAACACTGTATCTCGTCGCATGGTCAACCAGGTGCAGTACTTTGTTACCACTTATTTCTTTGATGTCCATGGCAACATTTTCATTAAAATATGATCCTGATGTAAATCCAACAAAAGGTTTAGGTTCAGTCTTTCTGTAATGAATGCATACTTCACATGAACTTGTGAGTGTTTGCAAAATTCTTATAAATTCAGGATCTGTCACTCCTGCATTTTTAACTAAGTCACATATTTTCTTACAACTAGGATGACTAAATTGTCTATTTAACTTTGTTGCAATTTTAATTTTTTCTGCCATATTTTTAGAGGAGTTTTCTTTACTAAAATGTATGTATTTGAACTTATGTTTGTCTGGTAGAGGTTTGGTAATAGGAATGTAGTAATGTCCAGACGGTGTGCAACTCAATGGAATTTTCTTTTTTAACATGGTAACAGTGTCATCCTCAAAATTAAGGCAAGTTCCAGCTCTTTTCATGGCGTCTTTGCTCAAGAGAAGTGGGATGTCAGAGTCCACAACATCAGTGATAATACTGACTTCAATATCAGCGATAACACATGGTAGAATCACCTTGTAGAGTGAGTTCAGTTTATTTCTGTCGCCAAATTTAAAGGTTCTCACTCCTTTTTTCTTTACTATTTTTTTCTTTTGTGCATCCGTTAATGTTTCAAGAAAACATTTATACCATTTTGTTCCACAAACAGTGCTGGATGTACCACTATCTATAACCGCATAGCCAAGCGTCTCACCCAAAAAAATTTCCCCGCTGTTCTCGCATTTTTGCTGACTCATAAGAACTCTTTTTCGCCGCCATGTTTATTCCTGCTACTATGAATGTAAGGACAGTCATAAGACCAGTGAAACTTGCAGCCACAATTAAAACATACAGTAATGTTGCCTACCAGGGCTAGTGGGTTTAATTTCTTTTTGTTAGTGGAGCGTGTTTTATTCTTATCGCCCTGTTATCTCCCACCGCAGTTTATCTTTCCTCGCCAATTATTGAAATGCGAATCACCTCGATATGAGGAGCGACCATAATATACTTCAGTAGGGTCCATTTGGGTATTTTCTGCATAGTTAATAATATCCATTTCATTTTTGACCACGACAGGTGAAGTATTGGGTGATGAATCGTCAGAAGAATGTTTATGCATAATCTTCCGTGATTGTCCTGACATGGAAGATAGTGTTAACTCACTGACAGTAGCCTTGACCAATTTTTCGTTATCCGGGGCGAGGTTGGCACTCTTTAGTGCTCTAAAGGTAAGTACAGGTTCTGGTAAAAGAATGTTAAAGAATGTGACCAACTCCCAAATCTGCATTTCTTTTTTCCATGTACTGTATTTATTCTTAAGTAATGCAGGTGGAGCAAAATACTTTGAATCCATAGTGTCGTTTAGCTCTGCTACCAATGTTAAATATCAAGAATTGAGACTACAACACTCAGTATACGGAGAGACGCCTTTTTCCCACTATTCCTCATTTCCCTATCACATAAACAAGTATGGCCGTCTGTTTACTTCCGGTTCTAGAAGAACACCATCTTTTCTTGAGAGTATCAGGGGAGGTAACTTGCATGATTAAACACTACAGTTTCAAGTAATTAATACTATTTAATAATACTCATTTGTTTGTAATTATTCTTACTCATAAATAATTTTCAGTTATACCTCAAGTATTTTTTCTAATGCTAATAATTTGTACAGTTATATGGTTTCAAGTATTCTTATCTAATACTAATAATTTGCACAGTTATAATTTCAAGTATTCTAATCTAATGCTAACAATTTTAAAACAGACTTATATGACCCTAACAATATCAGAAAAGTTACATTTTACTTTCAAATTGGAAGAGATATGTTGGCTAGATCTTTGCAAAAAGCAATGATCAAAATTATAATGCATGGTATAACAACATTTTAGAATTTATAAAAGTTTCCAAGAGTTTATTTGAATTTGCATTTTTATCATTCATAGCACACTAATAAAAAATAAAATAGAATAAAAACTGAAAACCAATAAAAAGAATAAACATTTTAAAAAGTAAAAATACAATCCTAAAAGTAAAAAGTAATTGAAAAAGTAGAAAAAAGTAAAAAAGGAAATTTTAAAAAAATGTTTAAAAAGAAAAATGCTTTCAAAAAGTTTAAAAAAAAAAAAATAAAAAAAAATAAAAAATAAATTTTAAAAAGATAGTTAAAAAATGAAGATAAAATTTTTTACAAATACAGTGAAAAGGAAAAGTTTTTTCCCTATACTTTTTAAATTAAAAAAAAATCTGAGAATAACCTGATATGTCAAGTTTTACAAGCTGGCATTTGTAAAGACACAGTGCAAAAATCCATTAAAAGAGCAGCAGCAGCAGCAGTTTGACCCCCTGGACATAAATGGTAACTGCAGCCATCTTGAAACTGTCAAATACTTTTCTTTCTTCTATCTTATGCTAACAGTACTTTCTAACTCTTTTTTTTTTTTGCTTTATTCCCAACTCCCAATCCCTACAACTCTATAACCTCTCCATTTGTACATTGTTTCACTTTCCAATCTCAGTCCAAACATTACTTATAATCTGGAGGACAGCCAAGAATTTATTCACTAAATCATTTACAGCACAACTTGAAAGAAAATGACAACATTGATAGCAGCAAGTGGGCAGTGTTTGGAATTCTAGGACTTTCCAAACAATCACAATTCTCAAGACTTGTGTAGCCAGTTGTTATTTTCTTCATGAAAATAAAATAATGAAAGAGAGTATGATAGAACACAAATACCTTTCAACAATAAGCATATGAAGAGGCACTTGTAAAGTAACAGTTATCATCCCAGGAAATGGATATGGTGACTTATGTTCAAATCTTGGATGAGGTTGTCTGCATTCCTATTTCAAACAATTCATTTTAACAGGTCAACAAAGTTAATTGGTTCCAAGTATTGCTATGTATCACAAACAATCCAATTAAATATCAGTCATTTGTTTATACACAGTCAAATGATTGAACAGTTCTATTCAAAACAATTCACTTTAGCTTAATTACAGTTTTTTGTTTATACACAGGTAAAAGTAAAAACAGTTAATTTCAAACAATTCAGTTTAGCATAATTACACAGTTTAGTTCTATTTGACCCTATCAGGTGCTACAACTTCAAGTCAGAGTGGACCTGGGGGTAATGGAAATGAAGAGGTACTCCGCATTTCCTAAAGTTCCAGCATTACTAGAGCCTCATCATCAGATTGTTTAGTCTCTTATCCAGGACACTTGTTGGGTGAGTCTGACTCCCCTCCAGAGATGCAGTCGGTGTATTCTGTAACCCGAGCCAACTGGGCAAGTTTACAGAAGAGGGTTTGAGTAAATACATACTCCAATTAGTAATACTTACTCATATTGCATACAACTTATAAAATGGCCATTCTTAAAAATAAAATGTACTTTATAAAAGTTTACGATAATTATTCAGATTTATTTGTTTCAATTGCTTATCTAATATGGGTAACTAGTTTGTGTAAATTGAGCATGATATACGAAAGATAATTTCAGCTTCATTCAAAGATCTCAGATACTCTCAAAATAAAACATTTCAAATAAATATTTAATTTTATCATTTTCCTGACTTTGAGGGGTATTATTAACAAGATATTTTTCAAAATTTAGTTTCTAAACCACTGGCAACCACTGAGATTACAAGAATTCCGTCTTGGTGGTTTGATACCTGGTCACAGAGGGTCTACATACATACAAGGAAGACAGATAACCATCTCACTGATGTAACAAAGACCTAGATAGTGGGTAAGGGCTGTAAGATAGATACCCCTTTTACAGCAAGAGGAACAGTTATATATATCAACATGTGACTAGCAAAGGCTTGGACAGCTATCAACAGACTACTGATCATATGGAAGTCAGACCTATCAGATAAAATAAAGCACAGTTTTTTTCAAAGCAGTGGTCGTGTCTATACTGCTGTATGGATGCACCACATGGATACTGACTAAGCATATGAAGAGAAAGCTTGACGGCAATTTGCACAAGAATTCTGCGAGCTGTATTGAAGTCCCAAAATTTACAACATCCATAGGAAAAACCAAAATGGCTTCGAAAGAAATAGATCCACGACCTCACAAATATTAACCATCTGTAGAATTTTTGAAGGTGTACGGCCAAAAAACATACAAGCGACATTAATATTTGTCGACTTTACCAAGGCCTTCGATTCCATTCACAGAGGAAAGATGGAACAAATCCTACTAGCATACGGACTACCCAAAGAAACCATAGCAGCAATAACGATTCTCTATAGAAACACCAAAGTAAAAATACGATCACCAGATGGAGACACAGAATACTTCGACATTGTAGCAGGAGTACTACAAGGGGACACACTAGCTCCATACCTCTTTATCATTTGTCTAGACTACGTACTTAGAACATCGATTGATAAAATCAGAGAGAACGGCTTCGAGCTGACAAAGAAAAGAAGCAGAAGGTACCCCACAAAAACAATTACCGACTACGCCGATGACATAGCGATACTGGCAAATACCCCCAACCAAGCTGAAACACTACCATATAGTTTGGAACAAGCAGCCGCAGGCATAGGCCTCTATGTCAATGCACACAAAACTGAATATATGTGCTATAATCAAATGGGTGACATCTCCACTGTAGATGGAACCCCTGTTAAACGAGTAGACAAATTCACTTACCTAGGAAGCAGTGTCTCATCAGCCGAAAAGGACATCGACACAAAGTTAACAAAGGCATGGACAGCTATCAATAGGCTATCGATTATATGGAAATCAGACCTAACCGATAAAATGAAACGCAGTTTCTTCCAGGCAGCAGTCACTTCGATACTGCTATATGGATGCACTACATGGGACTCTAACAAAACGGCTGGAGAAGAAGCTAGACGGCAATTACACAAGAATGCTGCGAGCAATCTTGAACAAGTCCTGGTGGCAACACCCCACAAGACACCAACTGTACGGCCACCTGCCTCCTATCATGAAAGCTATTCAAGTTAGACGAACCAGACATGCAGGACACTGCTGGAGAAGCAGGGACGAACTCATAAGTGATGTACTCCAATGGACCCCCACATATGACCGAGCAAAAGCAAGACAACCAGCACGAACATACATTCAGCAACTATGTGAGGATACGAGATGTAGTCCAGAAGACCTGCCAGAGGCGATGAACGATAGGGAAAAGTGGTGAGAGAGGGTCAGGGATATCCGTGCTACCAGCACGACATGATGATGATGTATTGAAGTCCTGGAGGCAGCAGCCCACAAAGCAGCGGCTGTACAGACACCAATCACCTAGCTCAAAACCATCCCAACTAGAAAAGCAAGACATGTGGGATAATGCTGGAGAAGTAAGGGCGAGCTCATAAGCAATGTACTCTTGTGAACCCCCTCACGTGGACAAGCAAGGGTAAGGCAACCAGTCAGAATCTATCTACAACAGCTCTCTACAGATACAGGTTGTAGTATGGAAAACCAACCAAGAGTGATGGACAATAGGGATGAGTGGTGGGAGAGGGTGAGGGAGATCCAAGCTAGTGGCATGCCATGATGATTATATATCAGACAGACAGACCCCCACCTAAAAACCAGCCTGAGCTGGATCTCCTCAGAGTTTAAAACCTTTCTAAGCAGAACTAACAATTCCTGAAAGTTTAATTGAAATAAGACCAAAATTAGCAGAACTTCAATTGTATGGATGAACAGACATTTATAATAAGAGATGCTACTTTATTAATCACAGATCAAACATTATACAATGAAACTTTCTAATCAGAATTCAGCTAATAATGGTGTCAGGTTATGGACTTATTGATCTAGCCATGTACATAAATACTGAATAACAATACATTCATCTACTAATGTCTTCTAATACTACTATCAGCTATTTGTATTTTTAAATATAATTTTACCTTTCAATGATATAAATTATATTAGCATAAAAACCAAAATAATAAACAATAGAGTGTAGAATAACAATAATACATACCTCCGTCAAGTGTCCAGCTGGCAGGTCGTAGCTCAGTGCAGTCTTTCGTACAATGCTAAACTGAAGCTGGTTTATATAATGAAATACCTTCACTCACTTACCAGCAGCCAACCACGACCCATGCAATAGAATTGCCTACTTGTGCACAATGGGCTGCTCTAAGGCACCATAAATAGCTCCCGTTCCTCAGTTGCAGCAATGCTTCGCTTTCTGTCTTCACAACTGATTGCTCTTAGCTATTGTAACTAATTGCCTTATGCGACCTGACAAATCCTACATGGCACTGCGAACAGGATCTATGACACCTTATGATTGGGAACGCTTCTTGATTGAAGTGGGCATATACACTGACTCTGCCAAAACTCATACAACAAAGTTTGCAGACGAGAAGCTGACAATCGAGAGTCTTCAAATGCTGGATCGCTCTATGCTGAAAGAGCTAGGAGTCACACTAATTAATGAAGCTCTGTGCATCCTTAAGCAGGCTAAGGAGGCCACTGCTCAGTCAACTCGCATCCAAGCACTGGCAGCCAAGCCCCCTATATTGAGATGACCCCACAAAAATTTAGAAAATTCCGAATTGACTGGGATGTCTTCACCAAGATGACAAATATGCCCAGCTCCCAGTTCAATATCCACCAATATAATTATGCTGACGAGGCTGCGCAAAATGCCATAATCAACACCCATCTCAACTTCTTCACCACTGATCTAGATAAGCTTCTTGACATGGTAGAAACATTGGTCACCCAGTGATCAAATCCCATTGTCCATTGGCTTGCTTTTGCCTCCATATCTCAGGATGAGGGTGAGCCAATACAGAACTACCTTGTCCACCTTAGAGCCGTAGCTGTTGACTGTAGCTTCTCATGTCAGCTTGATCTGTCCGATATATACATTAAGAACCAGATCATCCAAGGGGTAGCAAATGATGCACTCCAGGCCAACCTATTGGCCAAAGCTGGAACCCTCAAAACCCTCAAACAAAATGTCTGCCATGCTGAGGCATTTGAATCAGCATTGCGAGACCAAACTTCAATGGCTGGTGCTTCTGACACAACCTCTGCCCGACTATGAACATACCGCAGACAGAAGGACATGCCACAGGCCGATAAAGGGGACGCCCGTACCAATGCCTATCCCAATTACGAGGCTAAACCGAACCGCCAGATCTGTGGGGGTTGTAGCAACCACCTGCATGGCACCCCGGGGACCGGGTCTCGCCAGGTAAAATGCCCAGCATGGGGACAGGCCTGGAGTGATTGTGGAAGGCCTAACCACCTATCAAGGGTATGCTGGGTAAATAAAGTGGCACAAGTAGTTAGGAAAGACCCGGAGGCTAATGAGGCTGCCATGGACACACTCATCGCTCATATCATCTTTAACTAGATGATGGGTACATACACGGCTAAGGACACAAGCCAAATAATGGAGATAGAGGTATACATCATCCCATTCTTGCCAAAGCCAGTTCCCAGGCAAGCTAGGGACATCCCCAGGAATCGCAGCACTAAGATGGCAATCTTCCCTGACAGTGGAGCTGCCATATGCCTTGGAGGACTTAAGCATCTCCGGAATATGGGACTGTCTACAAACAACCTCATCACATCTAGGAAAGTCGTTCAAGCTGTGGGAGGCTTTACACTCACGTGTCAAAGCTGGCTTCCCATGGAATTCAATGTCCAGGGTAAGACAACCAAGCAAGCAAATGCATATGCAAAAAAATCCAAAGGCTGTATTTAGGCAAAGCAGCCTGCATTGACATAGGGATACTGCCCAAAGACTTCCCAAACCCGGTGGCCACAAAGTCACCCACAGCAGATATGGCAATGCAATATCTACCATCAGCAAGCATTCGCCTGGAATTGGATACTATCTCCAAACATAACAAAGTCAAAGATCAGCTACCAACACGTCCCCAAAAACTGCCTTTTCTCCCAACAGAACAAAACATTCCTAGGCTCAAGGAATGGCTCTTACAGCACTTCACCAATACATCTTTCAGGAAGAACAGGGAATTCCCACCAATGTCTGGCTCCACTGCTCATATCCACCTGAAAGAAGGAGCAGTTCCCAAAGCCAGACACAACCCAATCACTGTGCCATTTCACTTCAAAGAACCAGTGAGACAGGCCCTTTGGGAAGACGTGAAAAGGGGTATCATAACCCCAGTACCCATCAGCATGCCCACAGATTGGTGTAGCACAATGGTAATTACTGCCAAAAAAAATGACAAGCCACGAAGAACAATAGATTACCAACACTTAAATTCACAGTGCAAAAGGGAGACACACCACATGGGGTCACCGTTCCAATCAACCAACACAATCTCCTGATTGGTCATTCCAGCAGATTGTTATGGATCTCTTCTATGTTGGGAACCATGGGTACTTAGCATGTCCCAATAGATTAACAGGCTAGCTGATCCCATGTCACCTAAGCCACAGACATGCCAATGTGTCAAGGCTTATCTCAATCTGCCGAGACATTTTTCAAAGCTATGGCGCCCCTGAAGAACTCAGCAGCGATGGGAGACCACCCTTCACATCCCTCCCATTCACACAGTTCTTACAAAACTTGGCTGTTAAACACAGATTATCATCAGCCGCCTACCCACAATCTAATAGTCAGGCAGAGCTCGCTGTCATGTCAGCCAAGAGAATTATAAGTGGTAATACAGGAGCTCAAGGGTCGCTAGACAACAACCACACAGCAAGAGCCATCCTCCAATACAGGAATACACCCATCCAAAATATTGGACTATTCCCCGCTCAACTGCTACTTCACCACCGACTACATGACTTTAAACCTCTACAAGCCACACGCAGATTGGATAGCTACAGCAAAAAATTGAGAGATAATTCTATCTCGTCGGAACACCCGTCTCATAGAGCAATACAACGAAACAACACACACCTTATGTCACCTTCAAAAGGGGCAAATAGTGACAATACAATGACCAACAACCCGCTGATGGGACACAACAGGTCAAGTCGTTGAAACACTCCCCAACCACCAATACTGCATCAGAGTTGACGGATCAGGTAGAATCACCTTGAGAAACCGCCAATTCCTCAGAAAACGTGAAACACCAACAACCCCATTCCCCATTCCTAGCACCGCACCTGAGACGTCTATGCCAAATCCAAAGCCTCTTAAACCAATACACCTGTGCTGCAAACAATGGGCACTGGAATAACATCAAACACTGCTCAGCCATCTACAATGACTTAGACAAAAACGCCTCGGGCGTTGTCCAGACTACTTCCACACAACCAACCAGGTTTAAAGGAACTCATACCTCCCCAAAGACTACTACTCTCGTGCGATGGGGGGAAAGGCAATGTAGAATAATAATAACACATACCTCTGTAAAACATCCAGCTGACAGGTTGTAGCTCAGTGCAATCTTTCTTACAATGCTAAACTGAAGCTGGTTTATATAATGAAATACCTTCACTCATTTACCAGCAGCCAACCACGACCCATGCAATAGAATCGCCTACTTGTGCACAATGGGATGCTCCAAGGCACTATAAATAGCTCCCATTCCTCAGTCGCAGCAATGCTTAGCTTTCTGTCTTTACGACCGATTGCTCTTAGCTATCGCAACTAATTGCCTTACGTGACCTTACAAATCCTGCATCTTTGGGACTTTACCCTTTCTGGATTTAATACTCAACTGGATTATATAATAATCTGTTTTTTTACACAGTTATATCAAGTATTCCTATCTAATACAAATAAATCAAACAATCATATAGTTTTAAGTAATTATTTCTATTAATAATAATTTATTTTTATGTAGATATAATAATACATGTAATAATCCTTAGTAAACAATTACAGCTTCAAGTAACTATTCTTAATACAAATAATTTACAGTTATATGACATCAAGTATTCCAAATATTAATAATTTTTCGGATTGATCTATTTGACCCCAAGATGGGAGCCTAACATGTACAACCACTCCAGCTAAGAGCGGACCTTGAAGTAATGAAGAATTATCCCACACTCCCTTGAAAGGGTGTCTCACCATCACATACAGTTTAATGTTATATACAAGACATGTTTTGTCTAATGTGAAAGAGAAAAAGATGAAAATAGATGAGACAATTTAAAAATCATTTACATACTCTCAAACTAGGAAATTAATATATTTCCTAGTAAAAGCTCTGTGCATCAATTAATTTAATGGTATGTCAACACATCTAGGATCATTTTATGCCAAAAGGTTCATATTTTGATTATTAGTGTTGGTTTTTTATTCTCACAAGTTCCTATCAAATAGGTTTGGTTTGGTTTGGTTTTATGGCATATCAACAATTGTAGGTTATTTAACGCCAAATCCATTTTTATGTAAATAATCAGTTCTATTTAAAACAATTCGGTTTAGCATGAGTACACAGTTTAATTGTCAAAAACATTTCTATTTCAAACTATTCAGTTATATATAACAATTCAGTTTAGTGTAAGTACAGTTTCGGTGTAAAAAATAGTTCAATTTAAAACAATTCAGTTTAGCGAAAGCACGCAGTTTTAAATGTAAGTACAGTTTAATTGTAAAAAATTTTTTTTATTTCAAGCTATTCAGTTTAGTCACGCAATTCGACTTCAGGTAATTCAGTTTTGTAAAAGTAGAGATTTTGTTTACCTATAGTTATCTGTCAGAACAGTTCTATGTTAAACAATTTAGTTTAGTGTAAATACAGTTTCAATGTAAAAAAAAAACAGTTGCAGTTATATGTAACAATTCAGTTTAGTGTAAATACAGTTTTAATGTCGAAAAAAAAATTCTATTTCAAACAATTCAGTTAAGCACAAGTACGCAGTTCAAATGTAAGTACGGTTTAATTGTCAAAAACATTTCTATTTCAAGCTATTCAGTTTACTCAAACAATTCAGTTTAGCATAAGTATGCCGTTAGTTCTATTTAACCCATAGATAGGGCCCTATCAAGTGCTACCACTCCGGGCCAGAGTGGACCTGGGAGCAATGGCAATGAAGGGGTACTCCGCATTCCCCAAAGCTCCAGCACTGCTGGAACCTCACCATCAGATTGTTTAGCGTCATATCCAGGACACTTGTTAGGGGTCTTACCCCTCTACAGAGGTGCAGTCAGTGTATTCTACAGCCCCAGCCAACTGGGCAATACACAGAGTTAAATATCAAACAAATTTATTTCAGATAATTCAGTTCAGCATAAGTACACAGTTTAGATGTCAAAAACAGTTCTATTCTGAGCAATTCAGTTCAGCACTAGTAAGCAGTTCCAATGTCAAAACAGTTCTATTTTAAACTATTCAGTTTAGCATAAATACACAGTATAAATGCAAAAATCAGTATAGCGAAAGAATCACGGTTTAGTTCTATTTAACCCATAGATAGGGCCCTATCAGGTGCTACCACTCCGGGCCAGAGTGGACCTGGGAGCAATGGTAATGAAGGGGTACTCCGCATTCCCCAAAGCTCCAGCATTGCTGGACCCTCAGATTGTTTAGTGTCATATCCAGGACACTCGTTGGGGGGGGGGTCTTACCCCTCTGCAGAGAAGCAGTCGGTGTATTCTACAGCCCCAGCCAACTGAGCAATGTCAAATAGGATTAATTCTTATACAGATCTATTCGACAAATTGATGGGACCCCAACAGGTACTATGACTCTCAGTCAGTGGACTTGCGACTGGTGGTAATGAAAGGGGTACTCCAAACTCTCCAGAGCTCCAGAACTGGAGCCTCACCACCAGATGCCGTTTAATGTCATGCTCAAGACATTGGCTTATTTTTTTGGAGGAAGAGAGTCTTACAGTCAGCATATTTCAAACCCTACAGAGGGGTGATGAGTGTAATATTTGCATAATACATAGATATTCTAATGGGACAGATATTGATGAAGCTTCTGAAAATGACATTGAAAATCCTATTTCTTTAAGAAACACAGGAGAGAGTACAGACAAACAAACATATGGAACTCCATGATAAATATGTATTAAAAACAAATATTCTTATGCAAAAGTTTAACTTGGAAGGAATTCATAGCAAATTTGCAGCCTCAGAGAACAATCAATCCGAGTTCTCTGAACCTCAGATATTTTTTTCAATTCAGATTATTAGATTATCTTTTTATTCTTTGATGAGATTTTTTTTAAAAATGGCAGGCAGATTTGGTAATTTCACTCAGAGAGTATAAAAGAAGTACAATTTAAGGAAGAAGCAATTTTAAAATGGTAATGTAATCTTGTCTTTGTAGAATGCAAATATGTACAAGCTAGTAAAAAAAATATTTTCCTAAAAATCTTATTAAAAAAATTACAAATAAAATCTTTCGTCACGTGAAGTATATCATTCTCAAAAGGAAAATCAAAAATGGGAAGAAAAAAAAAGAAAATCAAATCTGATTTCTTTAATGACAATCCATTCATAAAATTTAAAAAAGTTTTTTCCAAGAAGCTCAGTGAGTCTTTCTGGAGAAAAAAAACATTTTCTCTTTTTGCTTTAAACGACAGAAAGAAAAACAGAAAGAATGAAAAACAAGAAATGTTGAGAAAATATCTAAAAATGAAAAATCTTTAAAAGTTTTTAGCTGGGTATTTTCTCTCAAGCACTCTTAGCATTGCCATTGCTAGCCCCAGCCCCACCCCTGCCTCGATAACTTTCAAAAATTTCTCAAGAAATCAGCTGGAAGCAATAAGTTGTGAAATGGAAGGAACTAACAAAGTGGCAAAGATGACACATACTGCAGCTCAAAGATGCAGAATAGCTCGCTGCATGGAAAGATCAATAGATTTTCAAGTGATCAGATCTTCAAGAAACCGATAAAGTTGAAACACCAACAAACAAACAAACAGATATACAAAAAAGATAGAAAAACAAAGAAATCAATGTCATTATCAGGGATTTGGAAAATAGGCTACATTCAAAATCTATGCACAAAAAGTAGATCACATGCTTTTTTCTAAAAAGAAATTTATGCTTCTTAACATAAAAGGAACAAATTTTGTTCGATATAGAATAAAATTGTGTGTGTATAACAGGGTGTTCATGATTGATTTTAACAGTATGTAAACCTGTCATTTTTTGCCTAGAGGTTAGGGAATCACATTCATTGCACATTTATATTTACATATTTGCATAGTTGCTCAAGAGGATTCTTATTTTTGCATAGTTATATATCAAGTATTCCTATTAAATACAAATAATTGTGCATTGTGGCCAGCAATGCAAAAAAAATATCGGATAACTAGGCCAATAAAGTGGGGAGAAAAATGGAATATATATATATATATATATATGCCATCTTTGCCTTAAGGCAAAAATGGCATAGTGGTGATTGTCATAGAAAATAGAATTGACTAACACCAGATGAAACGATTTACATTTCACTAAAACTTTTGGAAATGGCATGAATCCATTTCTTCCATCTCACAGCTATGGGTAAATAGAAGATCAATAAGACTGCTTTGGTCAGTCAAAGTGAAGGATAATGCTTTATGGGCCAGTGGACTACAACAAATTTATGTTACATTAAAAAAAAACATACACAAGATCATTTTTCTTTTTTCTTGTACAAGATTTAAGCTTGGTTCAATTTTGTATATAAAAAAAAGATGTCTGCTAAAATTGATAAACTGTCATATAAAATTGAACCAAACTTAAGAAATCTTCTAAGATGAAAAGATAAAATCAATAAAAAAAAAAAAACTATTAAAAAGAATCATGTCTGTAGTTTTAAATGAAATGTGCTTAAGAGAAAAAGTCCTGTCCTGACACATATATATATATATATATATATATATATATTACACATGCATACATCTATCACAGACACACACTCACATACATATATACATATACACACTGGGTGTTTAGAAAAAAATGTTAACATTACTATGGGAGTTTCTTTATAACATGATTTTAAAGTCTCCAACTTTTCATCATGCCTGTCAAGACATTATTGGAATCTTTTCCAAGTGGTCTCTGTAATATAAGTTCTGCTTTTCTAATAAAGATGCTCCTGTAGAAATACTAACATTTCCTGAAGGTACTCCCATAATAACGTAAACACACACACACACACACACACACACACATAATAGTTAGAGTGTTCACCAATGGTCTGGGAGATCAGGATTCAGTTCCAGGTCGAGTCATACCAAAGACTTAAAAAAATGGTACTTGATGCTTCCTGGCTTAACCTTCAGTATTATAATGTACAGATGAAGGATAAGTGGAGCAATCCAGGAAAAGGAGTAGCACCCTCCTCTCCACCTCAGTGTAGTAGCTATTGGAAAGAGAGCCTTCAGGTTGCCGTGGACGATGGTCAGCCAACAACTTATATATATATATATATATATATATATATATATATATATATACACACACACACACATACACACACACACACAGAGTTATTTTCAACAAATATCTTCCAAGTAATAAAATAGCTTGAAAAATACAAAATGTTGATATTTTTTTAAATTATATAGTGTATGTACATCTAAGTAAATCAACACAACCCTTAGAATTGTGAGCCCTCCACAATGCCTGTGAGTTCCCCTCACCCTGGGCTGGAAAAACAACTGAAAATATATAATATCTTATTCTGTTATAAAAGATTACAATAATTCATAGACAATAAGAATATAGAAATGTAGATTTCCCAGTCAGAATTCAAGCCATCTAGATATATGTACTTCTTGGTAGCAGTACAAATACTAGCTGCTTGGTTTCAAAGGGTTAGGTGTCTTGTGTAGTGTTATAGTTAAGAAATAAGGTTAGCTGTCCATTTTTATTTAGTTTGATTCTCACAGGATGTCCCCATTTTCCTGGCCTTGTGCTAAGCTTAGTAAACAAATTAATGTAACATTATTAGGTTAGTTTGGATTCTCCCTAAGAACTTTTTGAAAATAACATCAGTAAAAAACAGTTGGCCAAATCATTTTTCAATATAGTTTTTTAACCAGTTTTCTTTTCAATTATTTACAAATGGTTCAAGGTCTTTTGGATTTAATAAGGCAAAGTTTAATTCTAAGAGAATAAAATGGTTTAGAATAATGGAGTCAGTTGCTTACTATGAATTGGTTGGTATTGACACCTAACAAAGTTTTACGCTTCAACTTCAAAGACTAATGTAGGCACAAGGCCAAGAGTATATATAAGTCATCCAGTGTGAAAACCAAGAATGTAGCTCCTAAGACTGATTCATTCCGGCACTGGTCTCACCATCTATCTGGATTATACCAATGACACCAAAAAGGAAGAGTGTGGCAGTATTTCGTCTGCTAAATGACTCAACCTTACATAGTATAGATTCTTTTAAGATAAAATTAGTCGATCGCAGGTTTTGGTGAAAACCATACAAGCCACAAATCAGTGTCACAAAAAAAAGAAAGAAAAGTAATGACAATTTTTCTGGTTTATCCAAGTTAGTAGAGGTGCATGTGACATTTTGCTATATGGACTTGGACCTTATGATACAAACAGCAGACAAAGTTTCTTATCTCTTTCTGTTTTATGGTCAAGCTTCTAACTCATGTCTAGTGATCAACTATTGTGAACAAGGTGAACAGATCGGTCACGCCAAGCAGCACAATCACTATATGCTACCTATACACAAACATATAGATATACTTGCACCCACATGGATATACATACATAAATCCCACACCTATAGGCATATACACTCATATAGACATGGAGGGGTGTCCTCATGGTGTAATGGTTAAAGTGCTGGACTGCGGAATCATAGTAAGCGAGTTTGAACTCCAGTCATGCTATTATGTTCACTCTCAGACAAATACCCTAAGGAAATATTTGAACCCCCTTGAACCCTCCCAGCTATGGGTTAAATAGCACCACTACTGTTCTTCTAGAAGGATAGCTTTGGCACTAAATAGCTCATGAAAGTTGATATGCCATTAAACAAAGAAACCTAACCATCATATAGACATGCTTACATATATGCAACATCATTATGTCACACTGCTAGCATGGATTTCCTGACTATCGCCATTCATCTTAATCATCCATCTCTTCCAGCAGGTCTTCTATACTACATCCTGTGTCCATACAGAGCTGTTGTAGATAAGTATTAATTGGTCGTCCAACAGTTGCATGTCTATGTGCAGGGAGAATGTCGCTTACAAATTCATCCTTACTTCTCTAGCAGTGCCCTGCATGTTTTTTGTATTATTTAGATGGTTTTAAAGATAGGAGGTAATTGGTCTTAAAGTTGCTGTTTTGTGGGATGTTGCTTCCAGGATTTGTTTGATATAGATTGCAGCATTCTTGTGCAGTTCCTACTTTTTCTCTATACACTTAGTCAGTGTTCATTTGGTGCATCCATATAGTAGAACTGACACAACTGCTGCTTGGAAGAAATTGTGTTTTATTTTATTGGATAAGTCTGATTTCCATGTGATTGATAACCTGTTGATAGCCATCTATGCCTTCGCTAGTTACATATTGATGTCATTTTCAGTAGATGAGACACTGCTTCCAAGGTAGGTGAACTTGTCCACTGATTTCAGAGAACCACCATTTAGTCTGGAGATGTCTCCTTTTTGAATAAAACACATGTACTTCATTTTGTCTGCATTGATATGGAGGCCAATGCCACCTGCTGCCTGCTCCAGACTATGCAGCAAGGATTTGGCTTGGGTCGGTGTATTTGCAAGAAGCGCTATGTCATAGATGGATTATAGATGCAGACTATGCAATAGTTATTAAAACTAACAGTTACTAATCAGCCATTAACAACTGATTGTCTTTTCCTGAGTTAGCTCATTGATATTTGATAACAATAAATGCATTTAAGAAAAAGGTATATATCATTAAAAAATCAAGAATATCTGGTCACTTTTGTTAAAGTTTAAGAAAATTATCATAGTTGAAGCCCTGCCAACACTGTTGGATTCTTGTATTTTGAGAGATTTAAAAATCAATAAAATCACTCCATTTAAAAAAAATTATCTTTTTAATACAGGAAACATAGAGGATTTGTTAAATATAGTTTTACTACATCATAAAATTTCTTAGTTGCAAATTTTAAAATCTTTTTAAAATACATGCACATCCTCAAAATTTCCCAGGAGAATCCCCATGGCTAAAGAGCTGAACTGCGACCTTGAAATAAGCAAGTTCAAATTCCAGTAGCGCTATTATGTTTGCTTTCGGACAAATAACCTTGAGAAAGGTATGAATTCCCCATCCTCCCAACCAATGGCTAAACAGTATCACTGCTGTTCTACAAGGATGGTATTGGCATTAAATAACCAACAAAGGTTGATATGCTATTAAAACAAAGAAACCATACCATAAAAAATTCCATTATCAAATAGATCTTTTTTAAATAAATAGAATAAAAAGGTTTTAAAAAAATAAAATAAAGGAAGAAAAAAAGAAAAAAAACACTGAAAAGTGATGTAATTAAAAAAACAAAAAGTTTCTGCCTAATTGTAAATGACACTTAAACAGAGATAGTTTTTAAAATAACCATTGTTTAATATGAAAGATTTATCATGCATGTTCAAGTGAGAAATATTTAAGTATTTAAACTAAAATGGACTCTACTGGCCACTACAGACAACTACTAACAGAGTATTGTTATTATTCTTGTGATGTGCTGATTGGGCAGAATATGCTCACTGACAAATAATTAAAACCAATAAGGATTTTGAGTGGCTAGGAAATTATTTTTCCAATGTGGAGAGAGAAATTCAGGACAACATACTAATCAATGACTGAAATGTAATACGCACTCAAAAGCTCTTTTTTTTTCTTTTTTTTTTTTTAATAGGCATTTAAATTGATACAATGAGATTTTTCAACTTATGAGACCAGGAGAAAAAGATGAAGTTGGCAGAGATGGGGATTATGAAGCTTTGCAAATAACTAAACAAAAGTATTATGTCTAAGATTATTTTACTATCAATTATAACTTTACTCCTTGGCTGTCTTTAGAATATCTTCAGGTATTATAGAACAGAGCAAGATTATCACTGCCTACCATCAACCAAAAGAATTTTTGTTTAAATTAGGTGGAATCCATAATAATGGTTCAAGGTTTTTCAGATTTAATAAGAAATGAAATGAAAAAAAAAATAGTTCAGTTCCAAAAAGATGATTGAATGATGGATTTTAATGGCATGTTAACACATTGGTTTGTTTTTATAGCATTGTTGGTTATTTAATGCCAAATCCTATTTTTACATATGTAATAAATCTCTGATTTATAAACACATTTCTTAGATACAGTTCTATATACTGTTACAACAGTTCTATTTCTAACAATTCAATTTAGCATAAGTCATTTGTTTGCACTCAGTTTAAATGTCATAGATAGGGCTCTTTCAGGGGCTACCACTCCAGGTCAGAGTGAACCTGGGAACGATGGCAATGAAGGGGTACTCCACATTCCCCAAAGCTCCAGTATTACTGGAGCCTCATGATCTGATTGTTTAGTGTCAAATCTAGGACACTCATTGGAAAGGGTCTTATCCTTCGGCAGAGATGCAGTTGTAATTTACTAAGCTTTTTGCTTAGACATGACACAAGGCCATATAAATGGGGCACCCAATGAGACTTGAACTCACTCGTGCAGATTTGCTTGTCTAGCTTGCTAACTATTACACCACCAGAAGCGCCTCTCTGCTGAGATACAGTTGGTGTATTCTACAGCCCCAACCGAGTGGAGTATCAACCCATTTGGGTTATTTCATGCCAAAGACAGAGAATTTTGTACATTTCTATTTACATTTTTTGTATAGTTGTTTTGCAGACACTTACATGATATCAAGTATTTCTATCTAATACAAATAATTTATGTATAATTATATAGTTTAAAGTAACCATTTCTATTTGATAATAATCATTTGTTGTATATGGTTTCAAATAACTAATTATATAATCCTTAGTAAAAAATTATAGCTTCAAGTAACAAATCTTAATACGAATAATTTGCCCAGTTATATGGTATCAAGTATTCTTATCTAATAATAATAAGTAAAGTAAGTAAAGTTGGTGACTATAGTCAAGGATGAACGGAAGGTTCCCTCTTCGATAGCTACTACACCAAGGTGTAGGGGAGGGTGCTACTCCATTCCCTGGATTGCTCACTTTAACCTTGATCTTTACCTTATAATGCTGAGTGTTAAGCAAAGCAGCATCAAGTACCATTTTTTCAGTCTTTGGTATGACTCGACCTGGAATTGAACCTTGGTCTCCCGGACTATTGGCGAACACTCTACTCATTAGGCCAACGACTATTACTCTATACTCAAATATATGGTTTAAAGTAATTTTTCCTATTTAATGATGATAATCATTTGTTTGCATACAGTTGTATGGTTTCAAGTATTCTTAGCTAATAATTTGTTCCCAGGAGAATAAAATGGTTTAAGATAAATAAAAAGGGGGAAGTCAGTCAGTTTGTATGAGGTGAGTGGCTATAAGTGTAAACACGTAACAAATTTTAATGTCTCATGATTAAAAAGAGTGAGATAGAGTGCCTAGAGTAGTAAAAGTCACATGGGTAAAATGAATGTATTGTAAAAAAAAAAAATTTTTTAAATGTGCACATAAGGATGGTGTGTGCATGATTGTTATCACAGTAAAGAAGAACTGAGACAGTTCAGGTTACAGCCACGAACAAGACCACAAGACAAAGATGCAACACAAAGTGACAACAACAAAGATGCCAGCCAATGATAGAAGACAGACATGGCAACAAAGAAAAGACAAGGGCACTGACAAAGATAGATGTAAGTCTAAGAAAAAAACCCTATATAACAGATACATATGCACCGAACTCTCCACAAGATACAACACAAGGTCAATTTTAAACAATTTAACAGATTTGAATTCAGAGTTTTCCTTCTCCCAGACCAGTTTCCATATCAAAGTTAAAGAGTCCAGTCTACCCTACAATTTACTCATACCTGGAGAAAAAAATAGTTGGATGCATACCTTTCAAAAGAAATGCAAACAGCTCTGTCCAGGTTTTGAACTTGGGTTGCCATGTCCATTTACTACAACAGTAAACGTTACACCATCAACCCTTCTATATAACAGTTAAGCTTAGAATTACAGGACTGGATACTGTGTGTTGGTAGTGGGGTAGCAGTAGTGAAAAGGAGATAAAATATTAGGAGTAGGCAAAAGTTCACAGCACTTTTTGAAAATAAGAAAAAAAAAATTGAAAAGATCTTTTCTTTCTTTTTTTCCACAGGAAAATTGCACATATCTAATACAAATAGCAGAATAGCTGCAAATTGGTTTCATCATATTTATTTTAAAAAAAAAAAAAAAAAAAAAAAAAGGAAGAAAAAAAGGGGTGGATAAAAGATTACTATCCAATTATAAATCAATCTGATAAAGTTTCTTAATAGAGTGTCTTATTGGAAGAACTCTTAACCTTTAACACTTTGTAAGTGACTTCATTTTTCCAATCACTACAGACAACTCTGATCTGAATAAAAAGAGGTTATCATGGCCTATCACAATGAGTTGAGTGTCACCTCGGCATAGAAGCTAACACACAAGAGAGCAATATCATAATAAGCAGGTTCAAATCCAGTTATAAGTTATTACACTCACTTTTGAGGAAGGCATGAAGCCCCTTATTCTCTTCACAGCTATGGGTTAAATAATACTACTATTGTTCTACAAGGATTGCTTTAGCATTAAATAACCCAGGAAGATTGATATGCCATTAAACAAAGAAATCAAACCTATTAGGAAACCGTCTGGTCAGTTTAGGCTATAGAATATATTGATGGCACTCCTGCATAGGGGTAAAACCTCTCAAATGAGGCTACCTGTTAGCTGTGAATGGCAACCAGTAATGTTTAAGAACAAGATCTTGATGGCTAAGCAGTCAGTGACCTGGCAACCCCATTGGTCATTTTACAGTTAAGAGCTAAAAATGAAGGAAGAGTTACAAGGTGCATACGATAAGTTTCCAGACTTTTTTCGTATGGGCACTTTTATTGATTTTACACATATGAAACTCTAGTCCCCTTCGAAGTAATCTCCTCCGGCTGCAATGCACTTGTTTGTACCATTCCAACAACTTCTGGAAGGCCCCATGGAAGTCCTCTTGTGTGAGCATGTCAATGACCTTCGTCACAGCCTCTTTCATCTCCTCAATTGTCTCATAATGATAGCCTCTGAGCATAGGGAATAACCAAAATTCACAGGGAGCAAGGTCTGGACTATAGGAAGGGCGAGGAACTGTTTTGATGCCCATCTTGCTCAAATAGTCTGTGACAAGGATGGACAAGTTGTCGATTGGTGCATTGTCCTGGTGGAAATACCACTGACCCGATTTGAAGAGTGCTGGCCTCTTCCAACGGAATCTCTTCCTGAACTCCCTTAAAACCTCAACATAATAACCCTAACCCTTTGGTCAATCATCTCTGGTGTATTGACTTCCTTACTCCTCCCACACCTCTCATCATCCCTCACAGACTACCTGCCTTCCTTGAATCTCTTATGCCACTCAAAAACTGATGCTTGATTCATGCAAGATGCTCTAAAAGCAGTCTGAAGTATTCCATACGTTTCTGTGGCATTTTTTCCAAGTTTAAAACAGAATTTTATTGCATATCATTCTTCTAAAGTGTCAGATTGCATTTTTGAAATTCACCAGTTGTGACAATCAGGCTTTAGCAGGGTGTATTCCAATTCCTGCGGTAGCTGTTCATTTGAACCTGAAATCATAAAAATTGATCAGTCATCTCATCAGATGTATAGCAATAACATACTGAATTTTCAAGAGTCTACGACAATTTTAAATGCCCATACGAAAAAAGTCTGGAAACTTACCATATGCACCTCGTATTTCCAAAATCAATTGTTCCCATCTCTTTAAAATATCAAGAAAAACTTTATCAATTGCAGTTTGTAGTTAAAAGAATGCAGAAAATTTTGTAAAGCTCTAGTCCATTCACTTTAATGATATCAGTTGCCATTTAACAACAAAAACAATATATGATTTAGGTTGGTGTTTTATGGTATATTAACCCTTATGGGTTATTAAATACCAACTCCTGTTTATGTATGGATTGTAAGCAAATAGATTTTTGATAACTTGTTTTTTGAAAGAGTTGTTAAAGTTTATTTGTTTGCACTCATTTAATGGGCTTCAACTATTGCTATTCAATGTTAGTAATTCTATTTATCTGGGTGCACATATTCTATTCATATAACACAAATAATTTGCACACAGCTGTAGAATTTCAAATAACTAATAAGATAATCCTTAATAAATAATTGGAACAGTTCTAGTTGTCCCATAGATAGGACCCTAATGGGTATGACCAATCTGGGCCAGAGTAAACCTGGGAGAATTAGCAATAAAGGGTATTCCACATTCCCCAAAGCTCCGAAACTAGAACTTTCTCATCAGACACAATTTGGTGTTATATCCCAGACACACAATATATGAGAGGCATTCATTGTATAACGGTTAAAGCACTGGACTGCGGAATCATAGGAAGTGAGTTCAAACTCCTGTCACACTATTACATTCACTTTTGGACAAATACTCTTGAGAAAGGTATGAACCCCCTTATCCTTCCAGCTAAAGGTTAAATAGTACCACTACTGTTCTTCTAAAAGGATGGATTTGGCATTAAACAACACAAGAAGGTTGATATGCCATTAAACAAGACAAACAAACATTATTTGTATAGTTGTTTAAGAGGCTTTTTCTTTTGTACAGTCTTGTTGAATACAAATGACTTTTAAACAGATTTATTAGATCCATAGATGAGACCCTAACAAGTACTACTACAGGTTACAGTGGAACTGAGAGAAATGGCTATGAAGAGGTGATTCCACACTCCTCAGAGCTTCAGAAGTGGAACCTCACCTTAGATATAGTTTAGTGTCAAACTCAGGACAGTTTCCATTATGATTCATGATTATATTACTGAGTGAACTTAGTATTATTGACGATTTTACCATCTATAGTGGGGTTCAAGACTCAACTAACATACTCAGAATATACATCCTTGACTATTACCATTGCTTCTGATTCAAAAGTTGGGTTAGGCAATTTTCTGGAATATTCTAATCATCGCAAAAATGCATTTTCTGTCATCTTACTATGAAAAGTTCCAAACAGTTTGTTTATAGCTAAAAACAAGCAAAAAAAAAACAATAAAAATTTTAAATATGAAATAACCCATTCATAGAATTTCACTATCTACAGTTGAATCCAAACATTCATACTTTTTACCCATTGAAGAATATTCTTTTAAAAAGACCCCTGGTAACTATCTCAATAAAGAATTACTGTTACAAACTGTTTTTATAAGACACATGAGATGAGAGAAGGGTAGGGCCTCCAAGAACTAGTTGAGCAGGGAAGTTGGGTTGAAACAAGAGTAGCAAGAAGCTTTATCACCCCCACTTCACAATATCTAAACATTGGCCCTACTTGGAACCAAAAAATCTCTGCCCAACCCTACTACATTCTTCAAAACCATATACCTTAAAGGAACACATGTTTTAGTAGTATGGTGTTGATTTTGGGGTCAATTTAGTGGGGAGGATACTACCATGTCTAATTCTCCAAACAAGTGAGAAAGATATTTGATATAGCTTTGTCTTTCATACTTATATCTGTTGAATAGTTCATATAGAAAATAAAAACAAATTACCAACAACTCTTTGTAACTTCTCCAAAAAGAAGTTTCAATTATACACTGATCTACTTTGACAAGTGTCTTCATCTTGGGTGTTTTTATTATATTCATCATGTTGCTAATGTTTTATGATCAAAGCCTTCTTGTGATGATAATAACCACAAAAGGAAGAAAAAAGTGAATATATCAGTGTATGATAATAATTTTTCACTTCAGAAATTCAGACAGAACTTTCCATACTGTCATTTGCACTTTTTTCATTGATTGATTTTAATTGCCTGTCAACCTATCCAGGGTTATTTCATGCCGAGAGGTTAAGGAATCATGTACATTTTTATTCACATTTTTTTGTGTAGTTTCTTTGATTTTTTTTTTTTACAGATTTACAAAATATCAAGTATTCCTATCTAATACAAATAATTTGCAAACATTTATTTAACCCATTGATAGGACCTTATAACATTACGGGACCTGGGCAATAAAGATGCACTCTGCAGCGCAACAGAACTATATTGACTTATCATGGGATGCAATTTAGTGTCATAACCAAGATACTGCTTTTTTTTTCAGGGTGGGGGTCTTACCCTTCTGCAGGGGATATAGGTGGCTATGTTAAGCCCCACTGACAGAACAGTTTGTACCTTTTAAAATAATCTTATTTTCAGTTGAATTATTTTAAGTAATTTTGTTCAATTTAAAAAAAAAAAAAAAAAGAAACACCAAATGTTTCTTTTAATATTTTTTATTCTTGTTTACCTAACTCGCCCCTTTTACTGTATCAAGAGACTTCCAAATTATTTATTCTGGCAGCTATTAAGCTCAATGTCAAATTATTTCCTCTTTATAGAATCTGTATCATATTTGATTACAAATGCATCAGTAAATAAAATATATACAGCGAAGTACTATATAATTATCATTTAATGGTTACCTCCCTTGAGAAACTATAATAATTAAGGTGAGAGCAAACACACTCCATATATTATGGTTGTTAGTTGGAGGAGAAATTAGTTTATTCTATCATATCATTTTAATACTACTGTACTAACAAAAATCTCGATGTCATTTTGTTGCGTTTAGGATAACATCCGTCTCAAATTTGGATCATTCATAGATTTTTAAGTCTCAGTTTCAGATATTATTAGATAGAAACAAAAATCTAAATTTCTTAGATGTGGAAATTTCATTATTCATTTTTTAATGAACTAGTTTCGTTTTTTGTTTTTTTTTAACACACTTTTGTTATTACATTCTACAATCATCAAGTAAGCAGCATAGATTTTTAAAAAATTAGAACTTAAAACTGTTTTCAATCTATTTTGTTTAGTTAATAGTCAGCGTTGTGATAAAAAAAAAAAGTAGAAAAATACATGTTCATATGCTAAGATTAGAACAAAAATTCATTTTTTCGACAAGTTTTTTTTTGTTTTGTTTTAACCTAATGTAGTTATGTAAGAAAAATTCCACTACTACGGTTAACAGCAAAAATGCACATTTCTCAGAAAAACCACATACCAAGAAGATGGGTACTTCAACTTGCCAAAAATTGGATCAGTACAAGTAATATTTTTAAAAGTCTGGACTTAGATATTATTAAAACAGACATATACATCCAAATTCCATAGATGAGGAATTGCCATAATTCATTTTTTAATTTCTTTTCACGCTTTTTTTTAATCTTTATTTTTACATTCTACAACCAAACACCAAGTAACATAGACTAAAAAAACAAAAACAAAAGAAATGGAACAATTTGGAAGTTTATTCTATATTTTAAATCTACTCTCTTTACAGTTTACTCTCAGAGTCATGATAAAAAAAATGTTAGCAAAAAAAAAAAAAGAAAAAAATACATGTTTTTTTCTCTAAGATTAAAGCAAAAGATTCATCTTTCAACAAGTACTTTGTTTTTAAACTTAAATGTAGTTTTCTATGAAGAAAAGTTTTACCATTGATGATGATAACAAAAAAATGCACATTTCTAAGAAAATCTACATACCAAGAAGTGGGGGGGGGGATTAAAAACCTACAAAATAATCCAATGTTAAACTTGCTAACAATCTAATCAGTCAAAATTTTAAACAATTTAAACTGATAAAATAGATATCTAATTTTTCTAAAAAGAAAACTTTGATAAATGATTCTAAATGATCAAATTTATCGCAGTTTCATTTTTTATGTATTTTTGTGAAGTTTACCTAACTCGCCCCTTTTACTGTATCAAGAGACTTCCAAATTATTTATTCGGTCATTATAAAATATCACATAGGAACTACCATTTAAAGGGGGAAAAAAAAGCAAAACTCAGCGTCCAAATTGTTAACTTTCGAAAAAAAAAAAAAAAAGAAAAGAAAAGCAAGTTGGGAGTCAATCTTATCTGCAAAAGTTAATGACAAAAAAGATGAAACTACCACTCTAACCTACTGAAAAATATAAACAATTAATGTTTTTGAGTGCAGGACAAAATTTATTACCATAGACTAAAACAATAAAACCAATGCTTATTTAATAAAATTAAAACATGAAAATACACTATTTATATCCCCTGCAGAATTTTAAAACTCGCCCAAACAGCAATGTCTTGGGTATGAAACTAAAATGCATCTGATGGTGAGACGACAGTTCAGGAGATCTGGGAAATGTGGAGCACCCATTCATTACTATTATTCCCAGGGCCACTCTAACCTGGGGAGGTAGTACCTATTAAGGCATCCCTCAATGGGTCAAATAGATATATTTGAAATTTATTTGTATTCGATAGGACCGATTGAAAAACCAAGCAACAAAACCCCACTCTTAACAACATTAAAAAATGTAAAAATGAACATAAAATAAACGCGATTTCCTAACCTCTTGGCATAAATTAACCCTAGACTGGTTGACATACCGTTAAAATCAACCAATCAAACCTTGATTTATTTCATTATAAAATATCATAAGAACCACCATAAAAAAAGAACGAAAAGTGCTCAAGTTTTGTTAACTTTCAAAAGAAATAATTTTTTTAAAAAAAGTGGAGAGTTAGAGACTCGGTCTCAGCTATATGGCAAGGATTAGGACGGACAGACATCACAAAAAATTCATGATATAAAAAAATGGGACCATCACTTTTTATCCCAGTAATATTACTCAGAAATACATTGTTTTTGGTTTATTTTTTATTTTTTTGTTTTAGTTTTTTTTTTTTTTTTTTTTTTTGTGAGTACAACGAAATTTATTACCATAAAATAAAACGGTAAACCCAATGCTTAAAACTAAAATATGAAAATATTCTTAAAAATCAGAATCCTTGTTAAACAAGAAAAAAATCATAAACCCAATTGAAAAAAAAAACCCATAAAATTTGCTAAGTTTCGTTAATGAGAATAAATAAATAAACCTAACAAAGTCTCTTACCTTTTTGTTGTTGTTGTTGTTGTTAAATAGTTTTATAAAGTTAACAGCTGTTCCTTGCAAAGTCGGTTGCTTTCAAAAAGGTGGTCGGTGATAAATGTTCCAGTGTGGGCCATTTTTCTCCGCCTGATATTCGTACATTTTTTGTACAATGAGTATGTTAGAAAGAACCAAAGTGAATGCTGGTAAAGCTGATGCTGATGATATTAGAAACTTCCTCAGGGTGGGGATGAGTTGGAAGGCACACACACACACAATCAGAGAACACTTGTAGGCAAAAGAATTCCTTACATCTATTCATCTATCTCAGGTATTCATGAGCGAAAAGACAACCTTGGCAGAAAGATGGGCCCAAGAAAGTGATGACAGAAACACATTTCTTTACCATATTCACACACACACACACACTCTCTCTCTCTCTCTCTCTCTCTAATAGAAAGAGGGAGAATGAATCCTATAAAAAGAAAGAAAAAAAAGAAGTTTTGTTTTTAAATATAAATAAAAGGATTTGAGAGAGAAGGGTAGGCTTAACCAATTGTAGCAGTAGTAGCACTTATACCAAGAGAATAGTACTAACAAAATGGTAACGTAGACTATATGACGATAGTTCAATGTGATGAATGGAAATGTGCTTCTTCATTCCATCGAGAGAGAGACTAAAGCTTCTTTATTGATGTACTGGGTAGCCAGGCAGTGACAAGAAAACGGATGGAGGGTGGAAAAGAAAGTGGTATGTGCACTAAAAGTCTTTCTGCTTAAGAAGTGAATAATGCACACATTTTTAACAAACGAAAAAAGAAATTAGACAATTCTGTTGAAGAGAAAAGTAATTTTATTTTTGAGAGGGAAAGAGGAGAGAAAGAATTTAAAAAAAAAGAGATGAAAAAGAAACAAGAGAAAAGAGAGAGGGATAGAAATAGCACAAAAGAGAGAAGAAAAGAAATAGGACAAAAGAGAGTGAGAAAGAGGAAAGAAAGGGGACAGAAGAGAAGCGGGTGAAAAAATAGAGAGAAAGAAAATGAGGGAGATAAAAAGAAAGTGTGGGAGAAAAGAAAAAGCTAGAGAGTGAAAGAAAACGAGAGGGATAGAGAAGTGGATCCTAAAACCTTGAATGCAAACCTTTGATCAGTCATTTTAAACAAATTCAAAAATAAACTTCAGGAAAGTTTTTTTTTTGTTTTTTTTTTTCTTCTTCTTCTTTTTTTTAAATCCTTAAAAGTATAAAGGAATATTTCCACGAAAAAAATAAAATGAAATGAAATAAATCTCATAAAAGAATAATCATAGTTTTAAAAAAAAATTGATGAGCTTCAGAGAATACATCAAAGAAATTAATTTCAATGTAAAAACTGGGAAGGGAAGATTATGGAAAGTTTCCTTAGAGAAAATACATTTAAAAAAATAAAAATAATAATGATAACAACATAGGGGAAATATTAGATTCACCAAAAAATCCCAAGAATCTTGGTTTTGTTGCTACTTCTGTGTTTAATAGTATCTTTTGAATGTGATGAAAGAGTTCATCTTATGTATAGGTTGGCCTTTAATTTATGGATGTACTTCTTTTCTGAGACATCTAATGTCTAACAAAATGATTATTGACTTTCAACTTGAGATAACGGTCATACGTTGTTGGAAAATATGAGAAAGTTTGTTCCACATTTCCAAGAACAGCTTAAATCAATAAAAAACTAAGGTGTAAATATTTTGCAACGGTAAATGTTCCTGATTTCTATGTCCAAAATCAATAAGGATCTTTTTAGTCCTTACATGCAAAAGGACATCCATGTATTCATATCCCTAAGTCCCTTTGCTGTAGTGACCAAATTTAACTTAGTTTAGGATGAATCGTCATTAATTTTTTTTTCACCTAATTTAATCTAACATATACTCTACCCGCCGAAAAATTAGGATTTCAAAATTTGACCTACGTACTGTCACGTGGTGTCCCATTGAGAAGATAGAAATAAAATTACTACTATCCTCTTGTTTGAATTAACAGTAGCAAGCCATCAGAGAATGACCGTTAAGAACAGATGTTTGTACTCGGTGACTTCCCTCGGGTCGCCTGACACGGGAAGGAAGAAGGTAGAAGCCAAATGATTGGCTGGGACCCTAAAAACAGAAGTGGCACCTTCTTCCCGTCAGCGAAAAAAGAATAAGAAAAAATTAGTTGTTGGACAGGGTTCGTGGCAGACGGAACCAAAGCCAGTACTCCGGGTAGAAGAAGACAAAAAATATCTCGGACACGAAGGAGCCAAGTTCTTCAAGCCAGTATTAAAAATAGCATAAAGTCTATTAGCACGTAAAAGAGGAATATTCTCCACAGGAACTCCATCAAAGAAAAAAGATAAGTAAACTTTGAGACCATTTCTCCTTATACCCAATTTTATATACTCTCTCTCTCTCTCTCTCTCTCAATTTGAAGAAAAACGAAAGACAAGAAAAGAAGACATTTATGTTCATGGACTGTTCATTTATTATATATTTGACACGTTGAAGGTGTATATCTATGTGTAGTAAAAGATTGATATATTTTAATGTTCCCACGTGGTCGAAGTTGTTCTTTGCAGTGTCTTCTACGAGTTTGTTATGTCATATTTTTTTTCCAGCTTCTATTCGCCTTATGTTATCTTGCTTAAAATTGTCCTATTAATTCCTTCAAAATATCACACGGGAAACCGGAATTGCCGACTACTATAATTAATATTATTACGTCTAAACCTAGGGGTCCATATCTTCCATTGTTCTAGGGGAGGAAGTTTAGTGGCCTTGGTGGGTTTGTGTATAGTGTGGAATTTGGAACCCCTTGCCAGCGGCGGTCAGTCTAGCCATAAATTGATCCCCCACATAATATACCAGTTCCTATATGCCTGAGGAAAAACTCTGAACGAGGACTTATTATACAAGGGATCAAGTGCCAACCTGCCCCGTCTTCACACGTGCAAAAATAAAGTCCCGTTTTGGGATTTTAAAGAATTTGCCGTCACACGTACAAACATATACGGCATAAATTCTTCCAGGATTTCTATTTTAAGTTTAAAACTTTAAATACAACAGAATGATTATAACTAGCTGGACTCTGAGAAAGTCCATGAATGTTGACAACAAATATTATCCATTACACATCATGCGTCTCTCATCCTTTGCCTGTATTTTCTCATTTTCCCCCTTACCATCAATATTTATTGCCTAATTATATTCTTATGTAAATGTTATACAAACATCAGTTAGTTTCATAAGTGAAAAAGGAATACGAATAACACTGCACCCCAACATACACATTTTCCCGATTGCTGTTTTTTCATCAAAAAAATTGTTTTCTTTTTGTTATTTCCCACTAATACTGCTGATTAGTGTTTAAACCGGCATAAAATATGGAATGCTGATTTTCAAAGACGTTAGCCCCCCACACTCACATAGCTAACTTGTAAGATCAATAAAAATCTTCCTATTCCACACTTGGATGAAGCTGTCTGCACTTCTCTTTGTGTTAATACTCTCAGGAAAATAATGAATTCATCAGTTCTCCTCTCTCAAGCAATGAGTAAATAGTAGGGCAGACTAGGTTCTTTAGTCTTAGTTAAGTAACTATTCTAGAAGAAAAACTTTGAAAAGACCAACTTTACACCATCTAAAAATTGACCTTGTGTCAAATCCTGCCTGTAGTGGAAAGTTTGGGTAAATACACACTCCGCACTTAACTAAGCTAAGTTTTATAAACATCATGACAATTGTATAAGTATATCAAATAATGTACTTGACAAGGAACAAGGCTAGAATTATTGGGCACTTACAGATCATCAACCTCATTAACAATGGTCTGGTTAGATAACCATTGCAATACATGATGCCCACTAAATCTAAGCTTAGATTTAACATAACTTTGAGGTACCTAGTTAGGATCACACTCACTTTAGCTTTACTTGCTGACTATTACCCCTATTGATACAGCCTGTAAAAAAGCAAAGCATAAATTTGGCTGGAGCAGCTGGTCAGGATTGAACTCAATATGTAGTAATTGGTCCATAAGACTAGCCTGCTAACCATTACACCATGGTGAGACATCTACAGATTAAATGGTATAGGTGAAAAATTGAATTTATTAATAATAAATATAACAATGCTCCTTTAACTTCATAGATTATGATGCATTTTTTAACCCTTCATTTAGTTCAGGGGCTTTTGGGGGGGGGTAGATAACCCAAACCAAATCTTGAGGATGATAAATAATAATATATGAAATACCTCTTATATAATAAAGGCATTACAAAAAATCTAATAAGTAGAATCGGAAAATCAACATTTTTCACTAGGAAAGAATTCATCAAATTGGTCACAATGAAGCAAAAGTCTTTTTCCATTTGGCAAATCTAAAAGAAACATCAAATACATTAAAAACTCCACTCAAAAATAAATGAAAATGCTATGGAATCCTAATTAAAAGCCTCAATACTAATTAGAAAGTCAAGTACAAAATTAAGAGAGAAAAATAAGGAGGAGATTATGAAATGGTGAACTCATTGTTAAGAAATTATATTCAGATATAACTGAACTATAAGGACTGTAAATACAAAACAGAACTGACCATAAATTTGGGTGAGAGGACTGAAAAATTCTATTCAATTTTGGTTAAGTGGCAATTTTATAATTTCTTAATGAGAAAATTCAAAGAAGCAATACATATGAAGATGTTAGAGAAATATCCAAGTTAGCTCAGTATGAAATTCAACTAAATAAAAACCAGAAATGTGAAAAAAAATTTGAGAATAATTCCATGTCAAAATATAACAGTTGAAGGTTGGAATGCATCTATAATTTATCTTGGGTAGTTGTAGCTTCATAGAAGTCTGCTGAAGATTATCAAAAACTCTTTAGATGACTCGTAAAGACTGGCTTGGTTTGCTTTATTTAATGGTATATTATTATTATGAGTTTTTCACACCAGTATTAGCTTATGGGTTTTCACTGGAGTCTGAGAGACAGCAAGTCTCCTCAATTACTCTTTGAGTTTTTCACATCAAGAGTAATTGGTGGTTTTTCACAGGAGTCTGAGTGACAAAAAGTCTCTTCAGTTTTCTAGAACTTTAAGAAATGCCGTAATTTGGATGGTCTTGATTCTTCCTCTGACTTCATTTGGTTTCAGTCACATTATTACTTCACTTTCAGATTAATACATTAGGGAAAAGTACCTTATCTTTCAGGTATGGGTTAAATTTAACCACTACTGTCCTTCTACAAAGATGGCTTCAGTATTAAATAACCAGTGATGATTGATATACCAATGAACTAAGAAACAAAGAAAAAAAAACATCTTTATTTAACAGTGAGATTTATATATATATACACACACACACACACACACACACACCACTGTTAAATGATAGATTGGTGGAATCTATGATTCGGTAGGTAGTGCAGCATTGTTCAAGGTGGTGTTGATCCCCCCCTCACACATACACACCATTGGGTCATCTGGTCTAATTAATGTGTGATGAACCTGAGATCATTTGAGAACATGGCTTTGATTGGACAAAAAGACATGAGATCTGATGATCCTAGAAGTTTAGAAATAAGATACTTTCAATCAGTAAAAAATTGGCAAGAGCAGAGATTGAATTTCATCTTTGCTCTGATTACTGACTCCTCCTTTAGTTAGATGGGTGATATGAAATGAAAGTCACCAAGAAATAAAAGGTAATACATGCACTTAAAACAATATAACAAGAAACACACACACAACAAAGTGGCAACAAAGAGTTGCCTGATGAATGGCACAGTACTAAGTCAGGACAATATAAACTGAGTATAACATAACCCAGAATGCAACATCACTACACATACATATATATAACCACCCTATCTTATATATATATATATATATATATATATATATATATATATATATATATAACCTCTCAATCTTTATATATAAGTAAAGTTGGTGATTGTAGTCGAGGGTGACCCCAAGTCTCCCTTTTCAATAGCTACTACACCAAAGTGTAGGGGAGGGCACTACTCCTTTCCCTGGATTGCTCCATTTTACCCTTGATCTGTACGTTAAAATGCTGACTGTTAAGCAAGGAGGCATTAATTACTATTTTTGGAGTCTTTGGTACGACTTGACCTGTGATTGAACCCAGGCCATTGGCGAACACTCTAACCATTATGCCTATATATATATATATATATATATATATATATAAAATGACAACTCCAGAGTAGTACTTCTATTACTCAGTTTCATGTTCAGACATTTGAGTAACAGGAGTACAGTGGAATTGCCACTTTATAGTTTTAAACCAACTCTGCTCAAAAAGTACTGAGCATTTTTTAGCTCACTTTACTAAAAATAATTCTTATATAAATATGTGTGTATGTGTGTGTGTGTAAAATTGCTGTTTTGATTAGATTCAGAGAAAATTGTTGGCAGATTTATTTGTCTTTTTCTTAATTTTCAATTATTATCACAAACTTGTAGACACTTAAAATGACTTTTTTTCCTCCTTCAGTTAATCAAGTCAGAATCATTGGTTGTATGTGATTAATCAAAACTAACAAAAAAGAGAATGAAGTTCATCAATGACTGGGATGGGGGAGTGAAAGAAGAGTTTGATATTACAATCTTTGCACAATCCATTATAGACGATTTCAACTCTCAAAAAATGAGCAAAAGACAAAGAAAAAAAAGATTCCTTTCTTTGGTGATTCCACTTTTCAATAAATAAACATCTTTTTGCATTTACTAAAAGGAGACACCAGAAAACGGCTATCAATATAAATTGGCTCATCCATATAAGACATCTCTTTATTGAACTGATTATTAGCATAGAGTTAAAAACAATTCTCAATCTCCTTTGAGCTGAATGTGTGCCCCAGCGGTGTTTGTGTTTTCAGGTAGGGTGCAGTAAAAAGCAAGATATGACTAGTCATTCTGACCCGGGAGTAGTACCTTCTCATTGAACTAAAAAGGAAAGACAGTAGTCATTCAAAATTTTAATGATATAGAACAATTTTAGCCCTTATCTATGCAAGACATGCATTGTCATGTTAAACTGTGTCAAATACAATCCCTGTTGGGAAATCGTTAAAGATATTGACTTCAAACTTTGGACATCTTACAGCTTTTAACAAACAATTAGTCAAATATTTGCAGTGACCAATCTCTCGCCAAAAAACCTTGAGAAGAAGTTTGCTTAGTATAATTGTTACCATTTTGGAAATGGAATCCAGCTGTCCTAAGACTTTATGCTAATGCCTTTGGGAAAGGCATGAATACATCTGTTGTTTGGATAGTAAGGCAGACTGCATTCTTTAAGCCTTGGTGAGGCAACCAATCAAGAAGAAGGAAAACTTAATTCAAACTTAGTAAATATATCCATTGAGGAAATTTTATGCAACTTAAAAAAAAAAGCATTTTGATAGCTGCTTTCAAAAGCAGACTTCAAATCAAACAAATATATGACATGATTTAATCCCAGACTGGAGAAACTCAAACCAGATAAATACACCCAAAAATCAAACCAACCCCAAAATCAAATAAGTACACCTAAAAAAGTATGAATCCGTGCCTGTAGAACCTGATCATGATAATGAAATATGTTTGTGCATTACCGAAGAAGACCAAATAAATTGAGTAAATATATAATCTGAATATCTAAAAGCAGAAATATGAGTCAGCTTTATGGCAAAAACTTTACATTAGAAGCAATAAATATTCAAAGCATTAATTAACCAATAAATTGGATAAGGGAAAATGAATGAGTATATTTACATGATTTTATATGAGAGAAAGAACTCCTTGTGACATTTAAATGAATCGTGTAACTAATGGATATATCATTATGCTTTATGTCATCATGAAAGGAAAGGCAGTAATTCTATTTCAAACTGATATACAGAAATATATAAAGGTTTCTCATTATACATGTGTGTGCGTGTGGTTTTCTTCATCTATATCAATTGTAGAGAAGAGGAAAATCTCGTATTTTGTTTTGGCGCGCAATTTAATTCAACACTGAATTTCACCCAATCAGGATGACCTATCCTATTCAGCCCGGACCTTCATTTCCGGCTAGCAAAACGGGTGAGCGGCCAAACTCAGTCTCTTCGGCTTGAGACGGCAACCAGAACAGACGTTCCTCTGATCGTCCCTGCTTAGCGATGCGTTTTAGCTAAACAAGCCATCCAGTGGGGACATCTCACTGTGGCTTTAACACTAGCAGCAGCAACATGGACACTCAATGAGGGAACCATCTAATTTATGGATTCTTTACGAGGAATCCCAGTTGAACATAAATTAGAAACATTCAGCATGCCTTCCACAGGCACCACTTCATGTCACCCCAAAAACCCTATGTCGATTCGAGCGTAACTCCGCTCTCAACAACATGGAGATATCGCAGACTCATTCAAAACTACACGGTGACTTTGAACACATCCCTCACAAGTCCAACAATACGCTGCCATCTCAACATCCCGCTAAGCCATTTCGTCTCAAACATCCAACAAGCCTAAACACCACGAGTCTTGCAGCACCAAAAACAAACCATATTCAAAGCTGCAAATAAAGAACTTTCGTTGTTGTGTTACTAAAGAATAGTTTCGTAATTCATTTGTGTGCCTAAAAACAATAGTGTTATCCTAAAAACAGCCACAAATTGGTGACTCCGCATGGCACCTTCTGAATTGCGAGACGACTAAAAACTATTCAAAACAACACCTTTCGACCTTCGCCATCTTACTTCATCTTCAACCGCCTTATCATTTCCAACAAGCATTAGCGAGGGCCTTACAACACTCGGCGAGGAAACAACACAACGTAAACACACATACGTTACACCATCTTCCTCGCTGAACCAAACAAACTTTTCCTCGCTTACCAACAACAAAAACTCTGGCTACAAAAATGGTTTCCTCTCGCTGAACAATAATACTCATTTCAAACATCACTAAAATCAATAATTGGGAAAAGTTTATTTGTCCATCCTTTATAGACAACCAAGCAGCTGAAGAACTTCCAAATGTAGTATATCTACTTTTTGAATAAAAGTTGTTTTTTTAAGTCTCTCATGAGGAAAAAGCGTCTCTAAAACAAGAAACAGGAAGTCATGTGACTGCAAAACATTTAATACAGAAATTAAATTTCCAAACTTCAAAAAGAAAAAGATTACGGAATTGTCTACCTGACTAAAATACTTATGTTTACATAACCCTTAGAAGCCTGAGCCTGAGCCTCGCATGACTGCAGGTCTCCCACCGTGGGCTCTTGGGTTGAAAAAAAAAATAGCTGAAAATCAATGTCATAATCTGTTATTCATCCTCTTTACAGGCTGTTAAATAGTAGGTTACAACATTCTATAAACCATTTAAAATATTTTTAAAAAATTATATACAAAATTGCAACATTTTATTAGAAATAGCAATGTGGGAATATATGGTTAAAACTCTTGCAGCTTGCCTAATAAGTAGAGTATTCGCCAATGGTCCTGAAGACCGGGGTTCAATCCCAGGTCGAGTCATACCAAAGACGCAAAAAATGGTACTTGATGCTGCCTTGTTTAACACTTATAAGGTAAGGATCATGAGTAAAGTGGAGCAGTCCAAAGAATGGAGTAGTGTCCTCTCCTACACCTCGGTGTATTTACAATTGAAAAGGAGCCTTCGGATCAGCCTCAACTAAGGTCCCCAACTTTAGTTAGGAACACAAACACTGGCTGCTCATGTTGAGAGGGTTAAATATCACTAATTCTTCAAGAGGGAGATATAAAATAATTACATAACATGATTGCTTAGCTTGGACTAAGGATTCAGACAAAAATCAAAAATGTTCAACTTGATAAATCTTATAAGAATCATTCGCTCAAAAATATTTCTCTGGAAAAAGTTTTGATGGAACAATATTATGAAAATATAATTAGTAAATTTGTTTTCCATTCTATATGGATTTATTTTTTATCATAATTATTGTTAGAAGTCAGCTATCATCATATATTGGTTGAGTTTTATGGCATATCAACAATTATAAGTTATTTAATGACTAATTTTCTTTATACATATATATCAAATATAGGATTTGATTTGGTTTGGTTGGGTTTTATAGCAGATCGACCATTGTCAGTTATTTAATGCCAAATCCTGTTTACATATAAAAATATATGATTTGTAAACACACTTTGGAGATAACAGTTTAAAATGAACTTGAAGTCATATTTTTAGCACACATTTAAATGATTTCAAGCATTTCTCTCCAATAGGAATAATTCTATTTTCTATAAATCATTCATTTGCACACAGTTAAATAGTTTCAAGTATTGCTATGCAACATTAACAATTTAACATCAGTCATTTGTACAGCGGTAGATCTTCAGAACTGGAGCCGCACCATCAGATGCAGTTTAGCGTAATACCAAAGACCCTTTTTTTAGGAGGAGGAGGGAGGAGTTTACTCTTCTTGAAGGATACAGTCAGTGTGTTCTAAGCCTCGCTAACAAGGTGATGCCCATGGCGGAGGGGTTTGAATAAATATACACAGTTTGAAATCAACATAAATTTTTAATGAACAACAACAATAGTAAAGTAAACCGTTCGGAAAAATTAACAAAATCGAATGACTAACAATTTTCCGCTCATTTTGCCATAACTTCAACAAACTTTTGACCTCTTCCCTGGATGGATGAATATTATAGCTACAGACAATATACATATATGGTAGATCACTTTAAAATAACAGAAGTTTTCTAATATGGGTGAAGGTAAAAAGACCTGATTAGTTATAAAAGGTTAAGTACAAGATGGTAAATTAAGATTATTCCAAGAAAACAAAAATAACACCCACCCCCAGGCATTTTACATTGTTTGGAAAGAATGTCTAATAATCTCCACAGGAAGATAAATAGAAAGCACATGGTGTCAATATTTACCAGTGATTATTTGGCATGACCCCACAACTAGCAACAAAAGAGTGAATCTATGTTGGTTTTATTTGTCAGAGGGAGAGAGAGAGAGAGCAGCAGTTTTATTCACATCCAAGCTTTATCAGAGACTTGGCATCAACCACTGTTAGGTTTACCACTTACCACAAGAGGCAGCTGACTTCATTTTGGCACCAGCAGCAAAATCTCTATTTCAGCATACCATGATCATTCAATTTCAGGGAAGGTAAATGGAGCAAATATGATATTTGCATTGGTTAACAGACTCCAACAAGTCACCAAGAAATATTGCACACATTTTTTTGTTTGAGAAAAAGTTTAAAAAGATGTAGTCCTGAGAACCTGCTGGGAGAGGTGGCGAAAAAGGGTCAGGGATATCTGTGCCGATAAAATTCATTGTTTGAATATACAGGGTGTTTCAGAAAAATTTATATGATTTCATGATTGACCAATTCCCATTCAAATTATCTCAAATGTTAACTGCATGTATAGAAACAACTCAAAATTGTTGTTTTTTTTTTCAGGTACAGAAATGCCATTCCTTCAAAAAGAAAAGGTGTTTAAATGTTAAACATAATTTTGGTTTGTTTCTACACATACTTGAAATCATATAAATGAGAATTGATCAAGTTATTAGATTACAAACTGACATCAATTTTCCTTAAATCACCTTGTACATTTCAAATTATATCAATTTCTTAAACACTCTGTGTGTGTGTGTGTCCATGTGTTGAGCCATAATACTTTCTGTTTTAGTAAAATATAATTTATTTATGAATAATTTAATAACAAATTAAATCAAAATTATATTCACCATTTTTCTCCAATGCCCTCCTGCTATTTATCAAGTAGCTTGTTGATTCCTCTCAAGAAAAAATTCTGCTGGTTTTGAACCAAATAAGTTTTACACAAAGGTTTTCACCTGGTCTTGAGAAATTATTGTGTCATTCATAGCATTTTGTAAAGAACGAAAAAAGGGAAATCACTTGGTACAAGGTCTGGTGAATATAGTGGATGGGGTAAAACAGACCAACCTAAATCTAATATTTTTTCTTGCGTACTTCTTGATGGCCTTGCACTATCATGGAGAAGCACAATGTTTCTTCAATTAACAAATGAGGAATGTGTTCTGAGATTTTCATGCACAAGTTACAACTGTTGAGAGTATGTCAGCACTGAGTGTCTGACTGCAGTTTAAAAACTTAAAATGAATAATACCACAGTGATCCTACCATACATACAGCCTAATTTTTCTTCCACAAAGTTTTGCCTTTGAGGTAGGTTGGTTGATTGGATGTGCTTTATGACATAACCCTTGTAGGTAATAACCTAGCCAAATCCTGTTGATACATATATATAAAATATATATGATGTGTAAACGAATACTTTTTGGGTAACAATTTTTACATGAGGTTATTTGTTTGCACACATGTTATATAGTCATCTACAGCATCACAACGACACAATAAATAAACAGACGCACGCAGAAAGACGCATGAAGGAAGACGCAGGAAGACTTCTTTACAAATATATTTACCTCTCACTTTATTGCAAGGGTTCGAAAAGGTTGTTCAAGGGTTGCGTGTGAGAGAGAGCTGGAGACCGAACATAAACTGCAATATTTTGACCCCACTGTTATGACCGTCACGTTGTCTCTTTCTTGTTCTCTAAGGCTGCCCAACCGAGGGCCTAGAGGCTCACTCTGCCGGATGCTGGCTTTCTTCATTGCATCTTAGCATCTTCTCTGGACCCCAAACTCCATCGGAATTTCCGAGGGCCCCCTCGGTCGGCTGTGGCTTTCCGTACCACATCTGGTCTCTCGCTGTCTGGAATTCTACTGGCAACTGCTTCTTGGACTCGAACTCAACTGAGTTAAATAATAATTCAACGCCCACACGATCGCCCACTGGATCTTTGAAATCGAATGTTTAATCGTCATCAAGCGGAAATAACTGTCATGCAGTTCAGAGGTCACTCTCTTCCGGTGCATCAGTCTGTATTGGCACAGTGGGACCTTCACCTTGTCCCATATTATAAGCCTTAATCCGCCCACGCGATCTCTTTCGATTACTGGCCATTGGAATGTGTCACTTCCTTCCGGTGCATCACCTTGGAATAGCATTTCTTTGGGCCGGGTCGAAGGTCAAAACATAACACACAGTTAAATGGTTACTAATATTATCATCTGACACTAATAGTTCTATTTGCCACAGTTTAATGATTTCATGTATAATAAATGATTAAAAGTTCTTTTTTACCTATAGGTGGAACCTGAACAGGTACAACTACTTTGGGTGATAATAGACGTGTGAGTAATGGTAATGAAGGGATACTCCACATTCCCCAAAGCTCTAGGACAGGAGCCTTGCCAACAGATGATTTACTGTCATATCCAAGATACTCAATGAGTATGATCTTACCCATTTGCAGAGATGCAGTCGGAGTATTCTACAGATCCAGCCAACTAGGTTGTTTAGTATAGGCTGCAGAGATTCATTCTTGTGAATCCACTGCCTTTTACATTGAACGTTGTCATAAAAGACACATTTCATCACCTGTAATGGTATTTTTCAGAAACAGATCATTTCTCTGCCTTGGCTTGTCACTGTAGATATACGGTCTTGTTATTTTTCTAAGAGTATGAGGAACCTAAATACACAGCTTGCTTACTTTTCCTTTTTTTTCAAGTGATAGCAGATTGTGATGTGTTGAGGTCAAGTGCTAATTCTTGAGTACTTTTACATAGATTCTATTTCACCAATTCTCTTAAAACCTCTTGATTGAGGTCTAATGAGTGTCCTGTTCTGGATTCATCTCTCAATCACCAACCCCCAAAACAAATTTTTGAAAACCAGTTTTAAACTTGGAACTCAATAATAACACTTTGGCCATAAACACTAAACATTTTCTTAGATGTTTCTGTAGTGTTTTTGTTATTCTTAAACTCGCACAACATTACATGTCAAATGTGCACTTTCAGTTTCTCTATTTTAGGAGCATGAGTGTTACATATTGATCTTTAACAGTATGTTAGTTGTGGATTTCTAAACAGGATATTCCACCTATGTAAACAAGGGGAGAAGGGAAACAAATCACCTGAGTTGGGAATTGAAAGGAAAACGCATGGGCATTGAAAATATTATATAAGCACACAATTTCAACCCTACAGGACAGGTGGTTATCAGGAAAACCGTCAGAGCAGAAGCCACTTTGGGCATGGCACTGGAGACCAGTAGTTTCGCGTTGAGAGGCAGAAGTAGCACTAAGTGGGACTCTGAATATGTGTCTCCACAGGGAGTAAATGACAGAAGTCCTGTGTCCTTCTCTTCTCTCCCTCATTTAAGAGCATTTTGACCCTTTCGTGGATAAACACGAAGTGTATATTTTTATAAACAAGTATTGTTGTTAATCAGGCCATTGGTCTAATGAGTAAGAGTGTTCGCCAATGGCCCGGGAGACCTGGGGTTCAATCCCAGGTCGAGTCTTACCAAAAACTAAAAAAAAAGGTACTTGATGCCGCCTTGCTTAACACTCAGCATTATAAGGTAAGGATCAAAGGTAAAATGGAGCAAATTAGTCGAATGGAGTAGCGCTCTTCCCTACACCTCGGTGTAGAAGACATTGAAAAGGGAGCCTTCGAGTCACCCTCGGCTAAGGTCGCCAACTTTAATTATTGTTGTCCTTCATTTCGGTTATATAACAAGAAATCATACATTAGATTATGATGCAGACACTTCCACCTTCATAGATTAGATTATGATGGGGACACTTCCACTACAGAAATAAGAATGACTGATGAAGGTTCTCTTTAATCAGGTACTTTTCCGTTGCGTTTAAAACATTAAAAGTATTAAATGTGTCGTTACAACTTGCGTTTTAAAAATGGAAATTATTCATGAATCAACCCTATATATATATATTTATTCACTTGACTATAACAAAATCATTTTACCAACAGCTCCATAATTACTTGATAGCCAAGTACTAATGTACAACTAGTGGATAGTCTAACTAATGACTGACATTTTTTCATTGTTAGTATCTGAGTATCCTGTTTGTTTATCAGGAAAAAAATAGTAATTTCTGTAAGGTACTTCAGATATTTTAGGTAAAATTTTAGCTATATATAGTAGTTGACTATAGTCGAGGGCGACCCGAAGGCTCCCTTTTCAATAGCTACGACACCAAAGTGTAGGAGAGGGCGCTACTCCTTTCCCTGGATTGCGCCACTTTACCCTTGATCCTTACCTTATAATGCTGAGTGTTAAGCAAGGCAGCATAAAGTATCATTTTTTGAATTTTTGGTATGACCCAACATGGGATTGAACCTCGGTCTCCAGGACCATTGGCGAAATTCTACACATTAGGACAATGGCCCGGTGCATTATACTCACTTTATGAAATGTTTGGTTTAATTTCTTTGTTTAATGGCATATCAACCTTCATGACTTATTTAATGACAAAGCCATCCTTAGAAGAACAGCAGTGATACAATTTAACTCATAGTTTTCCCAAGTCCGAAAGTGAACGTAACAATTTGACTGGAGTTCGAACTCGCTTACTTCGAGGCCGTAGTCCTTTTAAGAATGTTTCTTCCATGAAGATAAAAAAAGTTCTTACACTTTAATCAAGAAAAGCATTTTTTAAAACACAATTTAGGCGAGATAGTTCCTCATTATAAGTCCCCCGACATTTTCATCTGACTAAAATAAACGTCAATAAGTTTTAGTACTATCAGCCACTTCTTTGGTTTCGGAAATCAAGTGACAACTTCATTCATCATCTGAACCTCTTTCTTTGAACAAATTTGTGAGGAAACTACAATATGACATTTGCCTTAATCAAACCGGGAATAGATTTTAGAAGAAAAATAGATGTTTCTCAATAGCATTAACACAAAGTGAAACACAAAGAGCCTTGTCTAGAATTTGAACTCGGCTCCTAAAATCTATTTTCTATAGCAATAACCATCATGAGATGTCATCAAACTCAACAGCCACCAAAAAAAGCCTTTAAATATTGAATGATATAAAGAATATGTACATTATTTTATTGTGGACAGCTTCTCAAACTCTAAACCTAATTCAGAAAAAAAAAAAAACTTCTCCAGAAATACATACATATATATCTCCTCTCCCTTTACTAGTCACATCAGTACGACCAATGTGGTATACAAATTTAAATGTCCACTAGGAGAATGCATCTCCAACAAAACAAGTACCAACATAGGTTTGACTAAAACGACTCTGTCGAGATACTTAACATTCCACTTATCCAACACGAGTTTCATCTTTCAACACCTCAAAACACATTCGTGCCCCTCCTTCAAATACCGAAAAAATTCTAACTGAAACACCTCCATATTACACACACAAACAAAAAATTAAAAAAAAACTCAAAATTCTTGAAGCTCTCTATATAAAGATTAAACCTTCCTTCAATATAAAGATTAAACCTTCCTCATTTTCGAATGTAGCAGCCGCGTTCTGAAATGCCTTTAACATTTTCCCCCGCCAATTCTTCGTCTTACCCCCAATAAAGTTCTTCTCTTTTATAAATTCCCTTCCTACTTGCTCTTCCTCCATCTTTTTATATAAATTCATACAACTCATTATTGTGTTTGTCATTTCAAATGTTCATATTAGTAACATGTGCGCCTGCCTGGCTTTTGCACCAAGTGGATGATATTATTTTTATCATTAAGGTTTTTCGGACTATTGTCTTCTTCTTTATTGTTATTTCCACAACGTTTCGGCCGATATGTCCTCCGGCCTTCTTCAGGTGTTTGTCGAACTCGGGAAGAAGGCCGGAGGACATATCGGCCGAAACGTTGTGGAAATAACAATAAAGAAGAAGACAATAGTCCGAAAAACCTTAATGATAAAAATCAACAAGCTTCGTCTCAGAAATTTAGACAATGGATGATATTAATGTATATATATTAACAAATAATCAACAAATTTAAGTTTGTTGCTATTTATTACAGACTATGCAAGCCAAATAGTACAGAGCGTTTTTAAAAAAATGATACTATTTGAGATATACAGAAGGTTTCAGAAAAATTATTTTATTAGCTTGACTAATTCTCGTTCAAATTATCTCGAAATTTAACATGTGTCAAAACGACTCAAAATTATGTATTTGTTGATATTTTACGTATAAAAATGCTGTTCACGAGAAGAGTTTTAACATTAAATATAATTTTGAGTTGTTTCAACACATGCAGTTAAAATTTGAGATCATTTGAATGAGAATTGGTCAAGTTATTAAATTACGAAATAATATCAATTTTTTGTGAAAAACCCTGTAAATCTCAAATGATAGCATTTTTTAAACACTGTATTTAATAAAATAATTCAGTAGGGAACAATATTGTTTTATAGACTTTTCTAGACATGTTGGCTACATTTCCATAAGACTAAAACATGAAATAGAAATAAAGCAACGTGTTCACAATTCAATACAACCACTCTCCAAAAATAGCGAAAACCTTCCATTCAAGCGATTGCTTTGCCAATAGAGGTCAGTGTAGAAGGGAGTTGAAATCGACTATCATTAGATACTTGTAATTGATTTCCTGTCTTTGTAGCCATCACAGAACACATCACCCAACAGGCTCTAAACAGACATGACCTCTTAATCCTTACAACGACATTTGTCAATTTGTTACCGGAGAAATGGCCTTGACAGTAGTCATTCAATGGTCATCCGATTCTAGCTATACCGGAGACGGATTTCAAATTTGATAAATTTTTACAGCATATCAACCCGCTTCGGGTTATTTAATGACGAGAGTTGAGGGTTGGTCGGGTTTTATGGCATATCAACTTTTGTAGGTTATTTAACGCCAAATTCATTTTTATGCAAATAGTTCTGTTTCAAATAATTCAGTTTAGCATGAGTACACAGTTTAATTGTCAAAAAGATTTCTATTTCAAGCTATACAGTTTATTCAAACAGTTCTAATTCAGCTAATTCAATTAAGTATAAGTATAGATTCTGTTTACACACAGTTAAATGTCAAAACAGTTCTATACTAAACAATTCAGTTTAGCGTAAGTACAGTTTCAATGTCAAAAACAATTCCATTTCAAACAACTCAGTTTAGCGTAAGCACGCAGTTTAAATGTAAGTAAAGTTTAATTGTCAAAAACATTTCTATTTCAAGCTATTCAGTTTAGTCAAACAGTTCTAATTCAAACAATTCAGTTTAGCATAAGTATGCAGTTTAGTTCTATTTAACCCATAGATAAAGCCCTATCAGATGCTACCATTCCAGGCAAGAGTGGACCTGGGAGCAATGGCAATGAACGGGTGCTCTGCATTTTCCCCAAATCTCCAGCATCACTGGAACCACACCATCAAATTGTTTAGTGTCATATCAGGACATTCGTTGAGGGGGAGGTCTTACCCCTCTGCAAAGGTGCAGTCGGTGTATTCTACAGCCCCAGCCAACTGGGCAATAGAGTTGAAGGAAGTGCATTCATTGTACGTTAATATTTACATTTTTTGTGTATTAAGGTTTTTTGCACAAGGTTCCGAGTAATTATTTCTATTCAATAATAACTATTTGTTTGAACACAGTTTTATGGTTTTAACACATAATACCCCTTAGTAAATAATTTTAGCTTTTTGCAACAATTAATACAATTTGCGCACAGTTATATGATTTTAAATTTTCTGATCTGATGCTAATAATTTGCTAACAGATCTATTTGACCCATAGATAGTACTACTCCGGGTCAGAGTCAACTTGGAAGTAATGGCAATGAAAAGGTACTCCATACTCCCCAGAGCTCCAGAACTGGAGCCTCGCCATCAGATGCAATTTAGTATCATACCCAGGACACTACTCCTTTATGGAAAGGGTCGTATCTCTTTGCCGACGATACAATCAGCGTATTCTAAGCTCCTTTTGACAGGGCGGACAAGATAAAGGAACTTTCCTAGGCTGTGATTTTTCCCCAGGTGTGTATCGACTGCTCAATAATTCTTAGTTATCTGTCCTCAACTCTAAGAGATCAACCAGCCAAAAAATATTCCTTAGTATCCTCAACAAAACAATAGTCTGCTTGTTTTTTTATTATTTGCTTACCGAAAATACATTTCCCTCCTTTAGATTATAAATCCATTTCTGCTACATGTCAACAATTCAAACCACAGGTCAATCCCCACCTCCAAATCCTTTCTAGTTCTTCGTACATTTTAACTAATCAGATACGTATTTTTTAAAAACTCCATTTCTCTTTGAGAAATTTCGTTCACTGTTTTATCAATATGAATGTTTCCCCGAAATAATACGATAGATAATTAACTTTTGCAATTTACACTGTAGGTATCAGAACACATTTGGAACATTGATGTAAAAAAAACAACACAATTCTGATTTAATTTAACGGCATTTTAAGCCGTCAAGCATTATTTTATGCCTAAAGGTAAAAGAAGTGTGTTCATTGTACATTTATAATTACATTTTTATGTAGTTGTTTTGAGTGAGATTGTATACAGTCGTACTGTTTCAAATATACCTAATATTAATAAAGTTCCATGTAATTATTTCTATTCAATGATAGTCACACAGTTATATGGTTTCAAGTACCTAATAATAATTAAAGCTTCAAGTAACTATTCTTAAGACAAATATTTTACAGTTATATGGTATCAAATATTGCTATCGAATATCAATAATTTTGAAACTTGTATTTGACTTATAGATGGGACCCTAACAGGTACTCTACTCAGGATCAAAGTGGACCCGGGAGTAATGGCAATGAAAGAATACTTCAGAACTGGAACCTCACCATCATAGGCAGTTTATTTCACATGTCGTGACCCGCCTAAAAACGTAAACAAACCGGACTCGTCGAAGCAGATGGCCAGGTGGCACACACGAAGTGGACTCTAAGACCATCCAGTCTTAACCATTCGGTCGGTTTTGTTGTCCGTTCGTTCGCTTAGCTGCGCACCGCTAAAGCACGGGTTAGCTTTAGCTATCGGTCCCCTGTCTGCGCAGCGCTAAGATACCGCAAATCTTAGCCGCGGCTTCCTGGTCTGTTTGCTCGATACGTTAGTACGGCTGCGCGGTGCTAAAGCACAGGTTAGCTTTAGCTGTCGGTTCCCTCGTCCGTTCGAGTGCCTTAGCACAGCAAAGGCACGACCATTTTGGTACTATCAACTTCGACTAACACCAGCTACTCGCTTCGATCATCTAGCTACCTCTCTACGACTTCGATCATACCAGCTGCCGACACCAACCATCTAGCTGAAGACACCAACAACTATCACGAACTTTACATACGTCATTGTAAATACGACAAATAAATTGTCATCTGTGTTATATTGTTACCTCGCCTTTGTTTCCTTCATTGTCTTTTGGCTGTCATTACTCGCACGCTTAACCTTATCAATCATTTGTGGGGTCGACGTGCTTATCGGCTCCGCAACACATACCTAAGACACCCTCTTTGGGTGGGGCTCTTACCCCTCTACAAGGGATAGTTAGCGTATTCTAATCCTCGCCAAATAGGAGGCCAGGAGAGTCCAATTGGCGTAATGGCTAAAGTGTTGGACTCTGGCCTCAAAGTACACGAGTTCAAACTCCAGTCACTCTATCACGTTCACTTTTGGACTAATATCATGAGGAAAGATAGGAACCCCCTTGTCCCCCACCAACTATGGGTCAAATAGAACCACTACTGTTCTTCTTACAATGATAGCTTTGGCATGAAATAACCCACGAAAGTTGACATGCCATTAAACAAAGAAACCGAAACCAGCGAGCAGCTACATTTCTGAATAAACTCTATTCATTAATCCTCCACTGGGGATTTGTTTAACAAGCATAATTCATTATGTCATACTAGAAGATGGATAAGAGAGAACATGTTTTTATAATGAATAATTCTGATATTTTAGAAAAATTCTTTCGTACAGGAATGTGAACGTAATATAAAAATAAGAATAAAATGCTTTGATTAGGTTCAGAGAGCCTCTATGGACATAGTAATTGTCGTTCTCGCCTTTCGAAAATTGTTATATTTTGACCTTCGACCCAGCCCAAAAATGCTATTCCAAGGTGATACACCGGAAGGAAGTGACACATTCCAATGGCCAGTAATCGAAAGAGATCGCGTGGGCGGATTAAGGCTTATGATATGGGACAAGGTGAAGGTCCCATTGTGTCCCTACAGTGATGCACCGGAAGAGAGTAACCTCTGAACTGCATGACAGTTATTTCTGCTTGATGACGATTAAACATTCGATTTTAAAGATCCAGTGGGCGATCGTGTGGGCGTTGAATCATTATATAATTGAGTTGCGTTGGGTGCCAAAGAGTTGCCAGCAGACTTCCAGAGAGTTAGAGACGAGATGTGGTAAGGAAAGCCACACCAGGCCGATGGGGCTTGAAGCCCTGATGAACTGGGGTCCAGAGAAGATGCTGATAAGATGCAGTAAAGAAAGTCAGCATCCAGCAGTGGACCCCAAGACCTTTGGTTGAGCATCTAAGAGAACAAGAAAGACACAACGTGACGGTCATAAGTAGTGGAGGTCAAAATATGAAGTTTATGTTCGGTCTCCAGCACCCTCTCACACGCAAACCTTACAAATAAAGTGAGAGGTAAATATAATTGTAAAGAAGTCTTCCTGCGTTTTCCCTCTTGCGTCTTTATCATGCGTCGTTTATTCATGCGTGTGTCTTTGATGTTGTGTCGTTGTGATGCTGAATGATGATGTAGATGACTATATAACAAAATATGTAAATACTTAAACCAACTCCTCAGACACAAGGGCAATTTCTTAAGAGTTAATTGTCAACTGTAATTAAATGTATGTTATTCATGAAACTGCTTAGTCTGGCACATGGACTGAAGGTGTCTTACAGCAACTCTTGGTTTGTAGGGCTCTATGGCATATCAACCTTTGCAGGTTATTTAATGCCAAATCCATTTTGATACAAATAATCAGTTCCATTTCAAACAATTCAGTTTAGCATAAGTACGTAGTTTAAAAGTACAGTTTAATTGACAAAAACATTTCCATTTCAAACTATTCAGTTTAGTCAAACAGTTGTAATTCAAACAATTCAGTTTAGTATAAGTATAGTTTTTGTTCACGCACAGTTAAATGTCAAAAGAGTTCTATTTCAAGTAATTCAGTTTAGCATCAGTACACAGTTAAGTTCTATTTGACCCATAGATAGGACCCTATCAGATGCCACCACTCCGGGGCCAGAGTGGACCTGGGAGCGATGGTAATGAAGGGGTACTCTGCATTCTCCAAAGCTCCAGCATTACTGGAACCTCATCAACAGATTGTTTAATGTCATACCCAGGACAGAGATGCAATCGGTGTATTCTACAGCCTCAGCTGACTGGGCAAGCAACTCCTGTTAATAAGTCGTCACTCGTCTAAATACTTAGCTGGTTCAATGATACCTTAATGCGGTGATCAGATTAGAACTAGTGTGACTTGACCCTGCGTATAATGAAAAAAATGGCTGTTACCTAACTGAATATTTACATTACATCCCCATGTGGTTTCCATAATATGCCCGCCTGTCTGTCTGATGTCTCTGTCCCATCATTTTACCAAGGGCGTATTGCTGAGAGATAAGAGTCAGTGACGGTATTTTGTTTTCTTGAGCAATTTTTATCCTCTACCAGCTTGCTAAACCTGTTGTAGCTGGTTTGGATTTAGTTTTCATTCTCCTAGATCGATTGCCATACCAACATTAAGGAGGCCAGTCTCCCCAACTATTTACTCACACCTGGAGGGAAAATCGTTAAATTCGTACCTTTCATAAGAGTATTAACGCTATGTGAAAAGCTAACAGACTCGTCCATGAATTGAACTCGGGTCGCCGAGACCGTTTCCTAAGACGTTAACCATTCCTAAGACGTTAACTACATAGATATGTAGATTCTTTAACACTACTTATTCATGTATATCCAATATATAGCTGGCCATGTAAAAAGTATGGACCTAGCCTCATATGAATTTATTAAAGTCTCTACCTCATTCTGTTTAGGCATTTGAGGAATCCCAGTGAGATCAAAATTTATTTTTAAGGTCAATTTTATATAGGTCACACCCGAGATCAAAATTGGCTTGATTCACAAGAAAGTTCGGTTGTTGATGGAGACGAAGAGCGAATTAATTTCAAAGATTTTGATTATTAGTAGTTTAGTCAAGCTGATCGGTTTGGTTTCTTTGTTTAATGACACATCAACTTTTTGTGGGTTATTTAATGCCAAAGCTATCCTTATAAAGAACAATAGGAATACTACTTAATCCATAGCTGGGTGGAATAAGGGGTTTCATACCTTGACCGGGGTTATTAGTCCAAAAGTGAATGTCATAGCACGACTGGAATTCGAACTGGCTTACTACAATGTCGCAGGCCAGCACGTTAGCCACTTTGTCATGGGACCCCCCCCCAAAAAAAAACACCTGAAAATTATCAACTGGTTTCTGTTTTCACACTTAATAATTTTGTGGCTCATGAAGCAATTATTCATCATGATATACTAAAAGAAATAGAGTAGACAACGTTATTAACTGGAGAATGAAAATTCTAATGAAGAAATATAAAAACTAGTCATGATATGTACTTACCCAACCCCTCCACCACGAGTAGGATGCAACACAAGGTCATTTTTTAAGGGGAGTACTGCGGGTTTGAATTCAGAATTTTCTTTCATCTTATCCTAGACTAGTGACTATTCCAAAAGTTGAGAGTCCGATGTATCCTATTATTTACTCATAGGGAGAATTGTTGGATTCATGCTTTTCCCAAGGGTATTAGAGCAACGTGAAAAGCAAACAGTTTTGTCCACGTTTTGAACTCGGGTAGCTGAGTCTATTTCCAATAACGATAATCGTTACACCACGAGCGCCTCCCTACAAGTCATATCAACAATAAACGATTGTAGGTTATTTAATGCCAAATCCTCTTTATACATATATATTAAATATATACATATGATTTGTAAACACATTTTGTAGATAACATTTTTAAACAAGCCTGAGCTCTTTTTTGTACACAGTTAAATGGTTTCAAGTATTGCTATATAAAGGTCACAATCTAACATCAGTCTATTTATCAGGTACTACCACTCCGAGTCAGAGTGGAGCTGGGAACAATGGCAATGAAGGAGGTACACTGCATTCCCCAAATCTTCAAGGCTGGGGCCTCGCCATCAGATTATTTAGTGTCATATCAAGGACCCTCGTCGGGGGAATGTTAATCCTCGGCAAGATGAAATCGGTGTATTCTACAGCCCCAGTCGACTGAGCTGACTTCTATTTATCTGGAAACATTTGATTGTATACTGTTACGGGATGCCAAGTATTCCTATCGCATACAAATAATTTGCACACACATGTATGATTTCACATTTAAAAAAAGACAAAAAGCAGACGATATCATGCAAAATCTATGAAAGATGCAGACTACGCAAATTATCTAGAGTTTCTCACAAATACACCAACCCAAATCGAATCTCTGCTGCATAATATTGAGCTAGCAGCAAGAGGCAAAGCAAAGTTCGTATCTTTTGAACAAGATGGAGCTATCTCCACTTTCAGAGACAAGCCTCTGAAATAAGTAGACAAGTTCACATACCTCAGCAGGAATATCTCATCAACTGAAAACAATGTCAACATACGCCTAGCAAATGTGTGGACTGCTATTGAAGGGTTATCGATCATATGGCAAGCTGATCTCTAATAGAATAAAACGAGATTTCTTCCAAGCTGTGGCCGTGTCAGTAATATTGAATGGATGCACGACTTGAACTCTAATGAAACGTTTGGAGGAAAAGATAGATGGGAGCTACACAAGAATGCTACGTGCTGCTGTGAACAAATCTTCGAAGCAGCACCTCACAAAACAGCAGCTGTATGGCCATTTACCCCCATCTCATAAACTATCAAAGTAAGACGAATAAAACTTGCTAGGTACTGCTGGTGAAACAAGGACGAATTCATAGGCGACATTCTGCGATGGACTCCTATACATGGATATACCTATGTTGACCGACCAGTAAAGACTCACATCAGTTCTATGCGGACACTAGATGCATACTGGAACACCTGCCAGGAGTGATGGCCGATTGGGACAGATGGGGAGAGAGAGTCAATTGACTCCATGCTATTAATGTATAGTTTCAAGTATTCCTATCTAACATTAATAATCTATACATTATTATATGGTTTAAAGCAACTATGTCTATTAAATAATCATTTGTTTTGCACAAAATTATATGGTTTCAAGTTAAAACTACCAATAATCCTTTGTAAATAATCATTGCTTTAAGTAATTATTCTTAAAACAAATAATTTCTAGTTATATGTACATACCCAACTCCTCCATACGAGCATGATTCGACATAAGGTCAATTTTTAACAGATTTGAATTCAGAGTTTTTCTTCTAGATAAGTTGCCATACCAAGGTTAAAGAAACTAGTCTGCCCTGCTATTTACGTATAGCTGGGGGGGTATAGTTGGATTCATAACTTTCCCAAGAGTATTAGCCTAATGTGAAATAAAAGCAGCCTCGTCCAAGATTTGAACTCGGGTTGTCGTGACCATTTCCTACGACGGTAACCATTACGCTACAAAACCCTCCTTAATTTATAGTACCAAGTATTCCTATCAAACTATTTTCAAATAGATCTATTTGACCTGAAAGTAATGGCAATGAATATGCCACATTTTCCAGACCTCCAGAACTGGAGCCTCACCATCAGATGCAGTTTCGTGTTATACCAAATACACCTTTTTTAGGGGGGGGGTCTTACCCATCTGCAGGAGGATACAATCAGTGTATTTTAAGCCTCGTCGACAGGGCATTCATTAGTCTTAGATAATAAAACATTCAAGATCTAAATCAAAAAAAGTTTTAGAAATAATATAAAAATAATGACTCTCCACACCTGTCAACAACTCAACAGTCCTTGGCTAGAAATATCCTTTTTCAAGACTTGTAGAAAAAATTCAGAAGCAGCGTCTGTTTTCTGTCAGTTTGTATTACTTAAAAGTTATTTCAAAAGTCTGATAAACTCCTAGAGTCAATTATAAGAAGCAGCAATAAGAGAATAGGCAATACTAGTGCTAGAGTGGGCAATTAAACTGATACATAAGTTTTAAAAGAGCTGCTGAGTTGGCAAAGAGATTTTGTTATGATAAAAAGGTTTTTGCAGAGAGGACATAAAAAAGTTTTAAATGAATGACTGAAAAGAAGAGTTACGAACTGGAGACTAGCAAGGTCATTTCCCTGAGTGGTGGGAACGGTGATGTTCTTTAATAGCAGAAAAAGCGCCAAAAATATGTTCTCTGAAAAAGTTACTCAGAATCCTTGCTATCAACAAGTAAACAATGCACAACAGATTTCTAACTGGAATTGTAGGGAGACAAAAAAAATGTCTTCTTGATTGTAAAAGTAGCTTTGGATACTGCCGGTCCATAGTCACGTGAGAACTGAGAACCCTTTATCTTTTTTCTCTGGGTTACGGGTCTTCTACCTCGTTTTTGGTCTCATCATCATCATATCGCGCTGGTAGCACGGATATCCCTGACCCTCTCTCGCCACTCCTCCCTATCGTTCATCGCCCTAGGTAGGTCTTCAGGACAACATCCCGTATCATCACATAGCTGCTGAATGTATGTTCGTGCTGGTCGTCCTGCATTTGCACGGCCATGTGTGGGGGTCCATAAGAGTACATCTCTTATGAGTTCGTCCCTGCTTCTCCAGCAGTGTTCTGCATGTCTGGCTCGTCTAACTTGAATAGTTTTCGTGATAGGGGGCAGGTGGCCGTATAGTTGGTGTCTTGTGGGGTGTTGCCGCCAGGACTTGTTTAAGATTGCACGTAGCATTCTTGTGTAATTGCCGTCTAGCTTCTTCTCCAGCCGTTTTGTTAGCGTCCATGTAGTGCAGCCATATAGCAGTATCGATGTGACCGCTGCCTGGAAGAAACTGCGTTTCATTTTATCGGTTAGGTCTGATTTCCAAATAATCGATAGCCTATTAATAGCTGTCCATGCTTTCGCTAACCTCGTTTCGATGTCCTTTTCGGTTGATTCGACGCTGCTTCCTAGGTAAGTGAATTTGTCTACTAGTTTAAGAGGGGTTCCTTCTAGAGTGGAGATGTCCCCCGTTTGGTTATAGCACATATATTCCGTTTTGTGTGCATTAACATAGAGGCCTATGTTTGCTGCTGCTCGTTCCAAACTATGCAGTAGTGTTTCGGCTTGGTCAGGTGTATTTGCCAGTATCGCTATGTCATCGGCGGGGTACCTTCTGCTCCTTTTCTTCGTCAGTTCGAAGCCATTCTCTTTGATTTTGTCAATCGATGTTCTAAGTACGTAGTCTAGACAAATGATAAAGAGGTACGGAGCCAGCGTGTCCCCTTGTAGTACTCCTGCTACAATGTCGAAGTATTCTGTGTCTCCATCTGGTGATCGTACTTTTACTTTAGTGTTTCTATAGAGAATCGTTATTGCCGCTACGGTTTCTTTAGGTATGCCGTACGCTAGTAGGATTTGTTCCATCTTTCCTCTGTGAATGGAATCGAAAGCCTTGGTAAAGTCAACAAAAATTAATGTCGCTTGTAGGTTTTTTGCCCGTACACCTTCAAGGATTCTACGGATGGTTAATATTTGTGAGGTCGTGGATCTATTTCTTCGGAAGCCATTTTGGTTTTTTCTAAGTATGTTGTCGATTTCGGGTTCTATGCGGTTTCGTAGTAGGGCATTGTAGATTTTGGCTGCTATGGATGTAAGTGTTATGCCTCGGTAGTTTTTGGCTAATCCGAGGTCCCCCTTTTTAGGGAAGGGGAGTATGCATCCCTTCATCCATCTATCTATCGGATTTTGATTGTATACTGCGTTGCAGTGTCGGAGCAGTATGTCATCGAATTGTCTCACCACCTGATAAATTTCAATGTCACGATATTGAAATGAAACCCACACAAGACCTCTACACCAATTAATGTTCGCATGGTCTCGCTACTGTATAGGCCGAAACCTACTTTTGTAGAGATTTTTTAGGCTTGAAAAGTCGACTCGTACACTGCAGTTTACGATATATACTTTTCAATTGTTTTGTATGGACAGAAAAAATAAGTCTATTAAGCAAGAAAGAGAAATATCTAGTAGTGGGTATTGTTACAACCAAACTCTCCAAAAGACAGACAAGATTATTTTGAAGAGAAATTGCTTATTCTTTTATCAAAATATGATTCATATATACTTGGATATCTTTATAAGATAATTTGCTCTCTCTTAAGCAGAATTTCCTTTTCTTTTTTTTCTTTGAGAGGGGCTAAGTTATGTCCAGAACAGTTAGGTGTTTTTAATGGTCGAATCTTTTTAAAGCGTATTCTAAGCCCGAAACGAAAGGAAAGTGAACAGAATTGAGAATAAGATTCTGGTATATTTTAAAAGACAAACTGGTTCAACAGAGGAAAGCAAAAAACTAAATACCTAGACCTAGCCAGAGGACTGAAAAAACTATGAAATTTGAAGGCGACAGTGATACCAATCATACTCAGAATCTTTGGAATAATAACAAAGAACATGGAAAACGACTGGGGGAACAAGAGATTAATACAATCCAAATTTCAGCATTGTTGAGATCAGTTAGAATACTGATAAGAGTCCTGGAGAGCTGAGGAGGTCTGTTGTCACTCAAACATTAGTGAAAGCCATTTTATACGACTGGTATCAAGTAAACAATGATAATAATCTTTACATGAATAAAATTCCCCAAATTATATATATATATATATTGAGATTATTAATAATAGTAGTCACGGAAATAGACGAGGAAAGAATAGAAATAGAAAAGTAGTCTGGCTCAAACCGCCATTTTGTAAGCTCACTAACATTAATATAGGTAGATACTTCCTACACCTCCTAGATAAACATTTTAATAGTGACAACCCATTGAGTAGGATTTTTAATAGAAATACAGTGAAAATTAGCTACTCCTGCACCAAGAATATGTACAACATACTAAGCAACCATAATAGGAGGCTACTCAATGAGCTAACCACGAGCGATAGGAACCCAAATGTGGAGTCTTGTAACTGTAGGAATAAGGAAGAATGCCCCTTGGGCGGACGCTGCACTACGAGGAATGTCGTATACCAGGCAAGCATTTCTCCTATGGAACAGCAAAAGGACGGGGAGAGAGTCTATATAGGAATCTCCGCGGGAAATTGGAAACAAAGATGGTACAGCCACAGACACTCATTTTCCAACCCAAAACTTAGATACCAGACTGCTTTATCAAAATTCTTTTGGGGCCTTAAGGATCAGGGGCTATCCCCACAAATTAAGTGGAAAATAATAAGGCACTCATCTGCCGCTAACAGCTTCAACGGTAGATGTAACCTATGCTTAGACGAAAAAATTAGCATAATTAATTTCAAAAATAGAAAACTTTTGTTGAACGAGAGAAATGAGCTCGTCTTTAAGTGCAGACATAGAGGAAAATTTAAATTATCTTGATTGGGAGTCACTGTAAATAAATAATCGCAAGGCCTATGATAAAGAAATATTAGTAACTAATAGAGATCAGCCCAACAGCAGATATCACCAAGACAGGGAAAGACAAAGATAGATAAGGGCCAGATGAACGCAGAATATTAATCCAAAAATAGGGCCTGTGATTCTGGAGTGGTTAATTCCCCTTGACCATTTTTAGGGTAATTTTTAAAAAAACACTTGACGACTATAATAAATGTCCCCACCTTATCTGGTTTAACTGTCTCGATCCTAATTGAAACAAGAGGAATATCTAGGATGGCAACAGCTGAGTTAATTAACAGACATATTAGAAATAAATGTAAATCATATATGAGATAGCCATTAGTTAAACGATCTTAGTCTGTTTAGAAAAGCACACCTGCCAAGTAGGAGAAACCACAAACAGAACACAAAATTAGAAGGGACTGACCAGTAGATTAATTTCACTCCTGTTTCTTAATCGTTCTAACATATAACATGTTAACCCCACCCCCTGCTCACGCCTATGAACGAAAGAATTTGTAACTTTGTAATTTGATTTCCACTTTGTTTTTTTTTATCGTTATTTTCTGTTTTTTTAATTTTATTTTTTAATTACCTTATTTTATCTTCTGAATACAAACTGTAACTCCTAATTCGCATTTCTGTGACAATACAGAGCATGTAAAAGAGTCATCTGACGAGACGGAGAATATACCAATAATATTCTCCGCCGAAATAAATTTATCATGACAGTTTAACCGAGTTTGAGTATCCATTTAATTGTACTATATATATATATATATATATATATATATATATATATATAATTAATAGGTCTGCAAAAGACCTCAGTTTTGGTATTTAGTTGTTTTTAGCTTATGGAATTTAACAAAACCAAAACAAACTATGAAAACAATCTTTTCAATAAAAGAAACAAAACATTCAGTCAAAATTCAAATGTTGCCTGACAAGGACTAAATGACGAAAATATGAGTAGCACAAGTATATAGAATAAAAAAAGTCAAATACTAAATTTGAAATAATTTGCAGACCTATTAATTTAAAAATATTCACTTTTCTCTCGTTGGGCCCACAACAATTATATATATATATATATATATATATATATATATATATGCATGCATGTGTTATACGTGTGGTTTAAGTAATTTGGTTTAATGGTATATCAACCCTAGATGGTTATTTAATGCCAAATCTTGTTTACACATATGTATGATTTTTAAGTGAATAATAGATCGTTGGTAATTTTATTTTGAAATGTTTGCACACAAATGCTTTCAATTATTGCTATCAAACACTAATAGTTCTATTTGCACACAGTTAAATGGTTTCAAGTATTGCATTTCAAAACAAATGATTCTATCTAATATCACTTATGTTTAACCACAGTGAAGTGGTTTCAAGTATTACTAACGTTAATAGTTTGATTTGCACAGAGTACAATGGTTCCAAGTATTGTTATGTAATACCAATAATCCAATTTAACATCAGTCATTTGTTTGCACACAGTTAAATGGTTTCAAGTAAAGAAAATGATTAAATATCTATTTGAACGTGCTATCTAACACTAATAGATTCATTTGCACAGAGTTAAATGGTATTAAGTATTGCTATATAACACCAACAATTCAATATTAGTCATTTGTTTACATAGTTAAATATTTAAACAATTCTATCTGACCCATAGATGGGACCCTAATAGTTATTACCACTCCGGGTCAGAGTGGCCCTGGGAGTAATAGCAATGAAGAGGTATTCCACACTTGCCAAAGCTCCAGGACTAGAGCCTCACCATCAGATTGTTTAGTGTAACATCCAGAACACTCGTTGGAAAAAAGGTCTTACCTCTCGGAAAAGATGCAGTTGCCAACTTGACTGGTGTGAGTTTACCAAACCCATCTACACGAGCAGAATACGACACAAGGTCAATTTTTAAGCGGAGTTTAACAGGTTTGAATTCAGTTTTCCTTCTCCTAGACCCGTTGCCGTACCAAGGTTAGTCTGCCCTATCATTTACAAGAGAAAGAATAGTGAGATGCACAACTTTTCCAAGGGTAATTACCACTTTGTGAAATGCTAAGTCTCGTCCTGGAATTGAACCATGTCCATTTCCTACGACGAAAACCGTTACAATCCTAGCGCCTATCTATATATAACATTGGAATATACAAAGGTCAACTAATAGTTGTCTGGTAGTTTTTCCTTAACAGTCCTCAATATTCAAGAAAGAGCTATCTGCATTTAAATATTAAAATACGAATATGTTACTGCTGGAGGTGGTCCTGGTGTAATGGTTATCGTCGTTGGAAATAGATACGGCGAACAGAGTTCAAATCCTGAAGGACGCTGTGTACATTTCACATACCTCTAATACCCTTGAAAAAAGTATAAATCAAACTATTTTCTCTCTCTCTCTCTCTCTATAAATATATATATATGGGTAAAATAATAGGGCAGACTAGGCTCTATAACCTTGCTATGGCAACCAGTCTAGGAGAAAGAAAACACTGAATAAGACCTGTTAAATTCCGCTTAAAAAATTGACCTTGTGTCACATACTGGTTGGTTAAGAACAAACGTTAATCGTAACTGTCAATTTCATGTATTAACAATTATCAGAAGATACTAAAAGTTTTTCTATTTCAAACACTTTGAATTTGTTATCTCCAGTACAATAAATACAATGACTTTATTAAAGGTAAACTGACAATTGCGATTAACGTGTATATATATATATATATATATATATATATATATATATTCAGACGCATTTTGAGATAGAGACTTTTATCAAGCTGTCTCACACACACACAACAAAAAATCTGAGTAGTAAACACTATTCGATGTGAAACTCTCAATGAGAAAGATTGACCCTCGAGAAGTCAATTTAAAAGTAAGCATTAAATGCTGGTAATGAGCCCAAAACAAAACTCAAGTAAATAAACTTGACAGGCGTCGGAGGCAGAAAGTATTCATTGTTGGTTTGGCCCATTACCCATAAATACAGACCATTTGGTTGGAAATTATTAAAACCTTTTTCGTGCACAAATAGCAAGAACAGAGAACAGGAGGATGGGCCCTGAGGGGCTTTATATATTGGCTGTAATTTACTCAGGCTAAAAAAAATGGAGAAGATTGATTGGCTGAGAGATAGGCATCATAGCAACTTGGGGATTTCATTTATATATCTTTGGGTTTTATCATGAGGTTTCACTGTAAACAAACAGCAGCAGCAGTTTAGCCGCCAGTCATGAAACTGGATTTGATATACATTATTTATGAATGTCTGTGTACAGCATATGAAGATAATTGATAAAGGCACCAAGAGAAATAATTAAAAACGGAAAAAAGTCAAGAAAGGAAAAAAACTCTTTGGTGGTATTAAGGGAAGGTGAGAGGAGAAAAAGATAGAAAAATTTTAATTTTCATTCACAGAACTGAAATATAAGGACAAATCAGAACTCAAAATCTGTCCGTCCATAAAATTATAATATACAACTGACAAAGTATGTTTTTAGCCAATCCCTCCACCACGTGATGAATGTGACACAAGGTCAATTTTTAAACAGAGCAGTTGATTTGAATACAGATTTCCTTCATGATTGGTTGCCTGAGGCTAAAGAGGGAGTCTCCGTGGCTTAGTGGGGTGCCCTCGTGGTATAATGATTAAAGCATTGGGCTGCTAAATTGCAGTAAGCGAGTTCGAACTCCAGTTGCGCTATTACGTTCTCTTTCGGACAAATACCCTTGGGAAAGGTATGCACCCCATTATCCTCCTAGCTGTGGGTTAAAAAGTACCGCTACTGTTTTTCTAGAAGGATGGATTTGGTATTGAATAACCTGCGAAGGTTATATGTCATTAAACAAAGAAACCAAAACCGAGGCGTAGTGGCTAACGTGCGGGACTACGATGTCGTAGTATGCAAGTTCGAACTCCAGTCGTGCTATTATATTCACTTTCAGACTAATACACTTGGAGAAGGTATGAATTCCCTTATTCCCCCACCTATTATTTAAATAATACCATTACTGTTTCTGGCATTAAATAATCCACGAAAGTTGAAATGCCATTAAACAAAGAAACCAAACCAAGGTTAAAGAAGTCAATCTGCGCTATTTACCTATCGCCTGTAGGAGGAATATGGGTTCATGCCTTTCCCAAAAACATCAACCTAAAGTAAAATGCAAACAGCTTCATCTATGATTTGAACTTGGGTTGCCAATTTCATTTCTTACAAAGATTGACAGCTGTATGGAGACGCACTAAGTAGAAATACAATATAAGATTCCTAATAAGCTCCCTTTAACAATATACTGTTTAGATGACTATTCTCATCTTTGTGATTTTGATTGTAATGTCGAATTGAGGGTTCGACAATATTTTGTAGGTGTATGTTTTTGTCTTATCTAAACCATTCTATATTTTTGTTTACAATATATGTAAAAACCTAAAAAATATAATTATGAACAGTAGATGTCTGTTGCTTGAAGTTTCGTGTGGTGTGCACAATCATCAGACGGAAATGTTTGATGTTTTCCATCTGATGATTATACTCACCACATGAAACTTCAAGCAACAGACTTCTGTAACACTATGTAGGTGGCCCGCCAAGCAGACGATTCCTTTGTCTGTTTAGGCGCGAAACCAGACAAAGGGTTTTGGACTTGAAATCTCGCCGTGACCGGAAGTGGAAGGAGACGTGAGAAGAGAGTTGGTTGGAAAAAGGGAGCTCACAGGCAGTTGGCGAGGGACGACGGACAAGGGCAGTCGACACCGGAGCGGTGAGACGAGTCGGAGGAGATGGGGTCCAGACCAGTGAAAGAAGATCGAGTCAAGATGAGTCGGCATTCCAGTTGCTTTGTGGAATTTTCGCTAGTAATCCATGCTAGCGTTAGTCTATATATGCTATCGGAAATGCAGTGTTGCATAACTCCCTTGTCTTGCACTTTGAGTTAACCCCAAGTGTTTGTTCGTTTGCTCTTTTTTCTCCTGTTCCCTCGATTGTATTTGATGTAGCGGTAAAGAAATGTGAGTTGCCCCTATCGGAGCCACTAGTTGATCACCGGCCAAGAAGTGAAATGGTTGAAGAAGTTGACGTATTATTCGTTGGGACCGAGAATGTCACACTTCTCGTGTTCATAATTATATTTTTCTTAGGTTTTATACCTTCTCTCAAATAATATTAAATACTTTTTATGTTGGCGACCGTTGTTGAGAGCGACCCGAAGGCTCCCTTTTCAATAGCTACTACAACGAGGAGTAGAGGAGGGCGCTCCTCTTTTCCCTGGATTGCTCCACTTTACTCTTTATCTGTATCTTATAAATGCTGAGTATTAAGCCATGGGACATGAAGTACCATTTTTTTCACACACACACACACACACACGTATATGAAAATGTATAGAAATAAAAAAAAAACAAAGTTTTCTGAGAATGATTTTATTTGTAGAATTATTGGCCAACGTTAGACCTTTCAATTTTTACACCCTAGTCAGGCCATGTAAGTTATCAAATGAAGCAAAATACTTGTCCTATGCAAGACTGTCGTGTTATTGATAGTAACAATCTTCATTGTCTTATTTTCTATTTAATGTATTCATTTCGGTTGGAATGAAATACTTACTTCTTTAAATTATCTTTTTCTTCATCACATTATGTATATATGAACGTTACAAAACTACATATATATATATAAACGATGAAGCCAAATCAATTTAGATATAGGATTTTTTTCAGCACCAATCGGACCAAATAAGGAAACAAATTGAAAATATAAATTTAAAAACCAGTCTTTGATAGCATTTTGGTTTGAAATGATACTACATTCAATAATTTTTCAGCATTTTTTATTATGTATATAAACTAACATCTTGGAATGTTTAAAATCGAAGTTGTGATTAGTTTCTGAATTATGTTTAACCAAAACCGTAATTTACACCTGCTTTTTTAAATCTCTTCTATGCTCGTAAATTCGCTTAAAACTGAGAAGTTTCACCTGCATATTTCTTTTTCTTAAAATACAGATGTGGGATTTCATAAACCCCTGCTCTGGATTCATTGATGATATTGTTATTTTCATTAAATTCCTAATTGTTTTTGAAGAGTTAGTGACTGTTTTAATTCCAAGGTGGTTTCAGGGTTTTTTTTCGATGATGCTTGTGGTTGATATGTTGGGTAAAATGATATATCTATATAATGTATTATTATTTGTAAGAAATTCCATGTTTTGGTACAAGTTGCCCAAGATGATGAGATGACAAGTTGACGGGAAAACAAGTCAGACACATGGTCCATTGACTTTATTAGAATGTTTCAAACTCCCTCCAGACCAGTTTCAAATTAGGATGGTGCAAAGCGATCTTTTTCGTTTTTTTTTTTTTGTTTTTTTTAATCAAAAAATCCTACTGTTCCATAAATTGAAGCCCACTCGAATGAGGTGGCAGTTTTATAAGCTTGGGAATTTAAAGTCCTTACATGTCACCTTCCGGTCGCTGACAGCTGATATTTTTTTAATACCCAATTCTCAGGGAACTGTTTTTAGCACTCATTGCAAGGGTTCACATGGTTGACCTTTATATTATCAATTACCAGGTTCACAGAATTGAGAAGTCAACTTCCGATATCACAAGTTTCTCTTTGAAATATTAGCTTATATGATTGATCGTAATGGCATGTAAACTTGTTTAGGATTATTTTATGTCTACGAGATAGGGAATTGCATTCATATTTACATTTCTTGTATATTTGTTTCTTAAGAGGTTTTTCTGTCCATAGTCCTATGGAATACAAATAGTTTTTAAACTGATCTATTTGACCCATAGATTGATCCTAACAGGTACTACTACTCCGGATTAGAGTGGACCTTGGATTAATGATAATGAAGTAGTACTCAACACTCCCCATATCTACAGACTGGAGCCTCACCATCAGATG